>OZ025260.1:5576241-5818531 GCA_964019135.1 Arenicola marina | reverse complement strand
ACTTTTTACTTGGCCTATGCCTCTGGCTCTGTGCCTGTGGCCAGGCTATGGGGGTTGGGGGGGGGGGGGGGTGGGGGGGGGGTATTCTGTGGCTATGTCAAGTGTTACTTCAGGTCCATATTTAGGCAGCTTAATAAGCATTTGTCGATTATTGTTAAAAATATATAAAGATCTGTTGTGGAAAGTGGAAACAAAATATGCCTTGAATTCTATGCTCATCTGTAAGATTAATTGGTAAGCTTATTAATTACCAGTTAGAGAGGAGTATTGTGTGGAGTAACCCGCATCAAAAGCAGAATTTCTTGTTGTGTCTTGGAAAATTGTTTCCAATAAAATTAAGAATTAAACTAAATGAGTGACTATTTGGATTCATTCATATAAATAGTAATTACAAGAGATGTGGTTTTTATACAAAATATCTTGGTTAGATAATAAAATAGCTAAATAAGAACTAATTTGGCTCCAGTGTTTTCATGAAGTATTCTATGAAAAAAACACAGACAATAACATTTAATAGCATGTCCATTATTTGTATTTTAATAAAAAAAAAATTGGTAATTTTTGGAATAATATTGTGTATTTTTCTTAGGTTTATATTTCTTATATATAAATAAAGCTTTTTATTCATGTGATTAAACTACAATATTATGATTCATAGGAATGAACTTGCGTGAAGTGCTGTGCTCACACTTGCGCCAAATCTGCCCCATAAACTGCAAATAAACACCCTGCGTCAAATTTGTCTTGTAAATTTACCCTCCATTATATAATGCTATTCCTTTTTGCCCAATAGATAGATGTACCCAAGAGGAAGCAGCTATCCGGCCCAAACGACTTCGCACATCCTCCCCAAACAATGAATCAAGAGTTGCTAACATCACTGTATCGCCTTGAGAAGAATCTACACAGGTATAAAGACTCACAAGTAAAGAAAGCTGATGTCGTCAAGGTCTAATCTAATTGTTTAACTGGTACAGTTGATCATCACAATTAAGTGAACTAAGGTTTATCTTTCACATGTGAGACATGCCTTGAATAATAAAAGATGTTGAATATATCGAATGTGTTTTACTTATCTATGTATATATAGGCTAGATATGTTAGCCAGTCGAAAATGATTAAAGCAGTGACTGGAGCAACTCAGTTAGCTGCACCCCCCCCCCGTCCCCCTCCTTACAGCCCCTCCTATACTCCCTACCACTACCATCTTCAGCGCAGAGGGTAGAGGATATGTGGCAGTTCTGTGCGATAGAGTAGAAGATTTGGAGGTAATTTGTAACTAAGAAAGTAGTTTTAAAAAAATCGAATTCCATCAGCATCCCTTACCCCCCCCCCCAGCCCCCCCTCTACCCCTCCTATCACCCCCCCCCCTTCTCCCACGCCCCTTAATTGAGCGTTGGTAGTGTCAAAGAAGCAAACCTTTAGACTAAATAATAATGTTAAGTTAAAGAAATCGAAAAAAATATTAGTTTAACAATAATCGAAATAAAAATCTCTCATCGTAACCCCCCCCCCTACTACGCCTCCACCCCTATCCCTCCCTCTCCTGGGGCCGGCACGATAGCTCAGTGGGTTAGGGCGCTCGCATTGAGTGTGGTCGCAGGATAAAGATCGCATGTCTTTCTTCGCAAAGAGTAGGGGGTTACCCCCGGGGGCATGGCTCCACTCTCCTTTCCTTTTCCCATTGACGCGGTATGACCAAAAGTGGTAAAGCGTCCCGAATAACCAACCAACCAACCTTCACCCTCTCCCACGCTCCTTGGGGCTTGCTGGTGTCAAGCCCCCCCCCCCCTCAAAGCGCCTTACACCCCCCCCCCCACACACACGTACTTACCCCCCCCCCCACGCCCCCTACCCTTCCTACGCCCTTAAGGGGTTATGTGGTGTGAAAGAAGTAAAACTTTAGGTTGTAATAACTCACAAGCGGGTAAAAATCGTACAAATGCAGTTTCTAACAAAATCGAAAAACAATCCCTCAGCATCCCCTACCCCCCCCCCCCCCCTCTACACCCCCGACCCCTACCGCCCCCCCCACTCCCTTCCATGCCCCTTGGGGGTTGGATGGTGTCCAAGAACCAAACCTTTAGACATTTAGACCCAAATAACTCGCAAGCCAACAAAATCGTAAAAAGAACTGTTTCATAAAAATCGACAAAAAATCCCTCAGCACTCCCTACTCCCCTCCCGCCACGCACGCACCCCCCCCCCCCTTCCACGCCCTTTGGGGTGGGGGTGTCAAAGAAGCCAACTTTTAGATTCAAATAGCTAACAAGCGAAACAAATATAGTAAAAAACCTGTTTTAAAAAATCCGAAAAACAATCTCTCAATATGCCCTACCCCCCCCCCCAACCCCCCTACGCCCCTACCACCCCCCCCCCCTCACGCCCCTTGGGTGGGTGTTGGGGGGTGGGTTGTCTCAAAGCTGCAAACCTGTAAACCAGAAGAACCCAACAGCACAACAAAAATCGTTAACAAAAAATCTTTAAAATCTGCGGACAAAATATCCCTCAGCTGCTCAGGCGCCACCACGATCTTGTTACCGGGTTATAGATACGGCTTTCGCTTCTTGTTCTATAAATTCTTTGATTAAAGGGAGAAAACGAAGAGAAAAATTACCGAACAAGGCGGAGAAGGCGCGTGTACAGAAATAAAAAAGACTGACACTATGAACAATTTGATAGGAAAAAGTAATCAGGTCCAAGGGAGCATGGAGAAGTACATGTACCAGGTGAGTAAGAAGGCCCAAAATGGACCAGGGTCATAATGGTTCTGACAAGTCGTCATCTCACTATTTAGTGCAGTTCTCATATGAACCCATCTGCCTCACGCCTTCGCATGCTCCTTTGGGTGTTAATTAAGCTGTTTACACTCTCCATCAACAATGAAAACTGTCCACCAGTGACCCAGGGACACACAGGTGGATGCGCGGAAAATAAACACTGTCTTTGTCAGCGTTGTTCATATCGCCGACCGTGTTAGGAGCAAATAAACACCTACAGGTTGTTTCCTGCCTGGGCTGTGACACCTCCGAGACATCGCCGCTAACAGGAAGCAGACAAAGCTATCGCCGGATCTCAAGCTTTAATAGTGTCATTCCCATAAATGCCGGACTGGATAGAATGATGAAAACAAGGTGGATGCCCAATTATTTGTCAACTCACCATAGACTGACTGTGAGGTATTACGAGGAAGAAGACATTGTGACGCCTCTCCGAAGTGAGTCAATCCTACATAACAATCGTTATACCAGGCCTGTTCCTGATTCAGATAGAGGCATTCTGCCAAATATAGTTTTGATACTTGTTCGTTAGTTGCATAACAAGTTCAAGTTCAAGTTCAAATCTTGTTTTATTATAGTGACATGCGAACATATATGCATGATACACAAACAGTAGTAAATATCAGGTTGGCCCAGCCCTAAGGGCTTAATTTAAGAAAATCTTAGCTTCCACAAATTTTATTAATCTGATATTGTAGGACTTCCTCTTCTCTAAACAGTGTCTGGTGTATTTTGCAAATTGACGCGAACAATGGTTAAACATGTCAATTAGTTGTTGATCTCTATTGAAACTATTGAAGGTAGGGCATCGACTATGTGCATTATATAACCAGTCATTCCGAAATTAGTTATAAAAGTTACATTCAAATACAAAATGAAGCTCATCTTCTATGACGTTATTTTCACAAAATAAACATATACGTTCCTCTCGCGGTGTGTTGTTGACTCTTCCCGTTTCCACTCTCAATGACAACACTCCCATCCTTAATTGCGCTACGACAGACCGCTCGCCTCCTGATAGATTACTTGTAACATAGTCTTCAACGTTGAAATTAAATTTAAACTTGTTATAGAATTGTAGCTTTGGCTTCTTCACTATAGTTTTTCCCCATTCTCTTTCCTGCACTTGGAACATTCGTAATTTTAATTGGGCCACATCACAACATAATTTTTTTTCGCAGAAATCCTGGTACCCACATTCAGAGAGAATATTGCGAAACTGTGTACACCAGCTAAAGCCAGAAAAACTCAAATCGTAGGCAAAATTAAATATAATTTGCCTGAGGCGTTCCTGTCCACAGCCTGATCATTTCAATCCACCTTAGATACTTAGGTCTAAGCTACCCCATGTTTCCGTAGAGTGCCTCGATGGGAGTAAATTTATGAACCCCGAGAAAGATTCTCATTGTGCGATGATGAACAGTGTCAGGCTTTGAAAAACATTTGTAACGCCATACCACAGCGGTGTAATTCATAGGTAAAACACAACTTTCATACAATTTTTATCTGTATTTAGCATTATCCGCCATTTGCAACATCACCCGAGCACGTACGCAATCTAACGTTTTCTGTAAGTCTCGTTCTGAATCCGCAATTAGAACCACATCATCTGCATAAACTAGTAGCGACTTAATATCTTGGGCTAAGTCATTGTCGTACATGAAAATAGGGTTGGTGATAGGTTGTCGCCTTTTCTTACCCCGGTTAAACAGGGGAACCATTCTGTACATAAACTGTTGATTCTATCCATTGCGTCCGTTCCAGCATACATAGCTCTGATGGCATTGTAAAATTTACCATCGATTCCTTGGAGTAACAATTTGTGGAACAAGAGATCCCTATTCACACTATCAAATGCCTTCTTGAAGTCTAGAAACGCGGCAAACACAGATCGACCTAGTTCTCTTCTGCTTCTTATCACATTATCTAACACAAATATATGGTCAGCAGACGATCTTCCGTTCCTAAAGCCATTCTGCTCTATCATTTGATGCTCTTATAGATAACCTTCTAGTGTCGCATTTAGTACAATGCTATATAGTTTGGCCGCGCAGTATACTTACATCTCGATGGTTCATCGGTAAACGTAGATCACTGGTTCTTGATTAAATAATGGGTGCCACAATAGCCTTTTTCCAAAAACTCGTTCGTCTGTTGATCAGGAGTATTCTCACTTAGATCATATAATAACCGTTTATTACTCCCCAAGACCTTGGTCAATTATTCATGGACGATGTAACTTGCCAAGGTTTTTAGCGTAAGAAACTGATAACAAATATCAGGCGCAAGTTTAATGCATGATCTATTCCCACATCGGAACTGCTATAAGGTACCACGTGCAAGGGCTGTCATGATTTGCTTTGCTTTTTTCATTAAAGCTCTTCATTAGTCACATGGGGATAATATCTACATGAATATATATATTAATATTTGGATAAACAACTATTATTGAACCTTCGACTTTTTAATCCTCGATTAACTCAGCCCTCAGCGTCTCCTCTTTCCATGCAAGAAAGACATTACGGGGTGGCGATTACACCCAAACGAGATTCTCGCTGTTTACAGAATCACTCCGAGACGAAAATTCTCGTTGGCAAGGGCATTGCAATGACCCCTTGTCAGCAAAGTGAGTGAGCGACCTTGGTCCGGCCTGTGACCTGAACAGAGCAGGGCGGCTTAATGGCGGCTAAGGTTTCAGGGTCCGCTTTGTTCAGCCAACGCAATCATTTCGCCTCTTTCCATGTTTATAGTCTTTATAGTTTATAGAGTTTGTTTCGCTATTCTGTCTGGTGGTGTCTGTTTGTAATCCATCATTCGACCAGTCCATCTGCAATCTAAATTTCTTTGTGGGAGACTTAGGCCTTAATAGCTAGCCATTTATCCCTTTTTATCATCTTCATTTAGATTACGATTGGATTACAGCAAAATATGATTCAAATATCTTCCACTCTCTAAGGAGCTTGATGTGTTGCAATGTTCGACAGGTCAGCAACTAGGATCGTACAAGGACAAAAATATCTGTCCATTTTTTATATTAAAGCTTAATTGCAGATGTAAATATTAATACCAGACGAACAAAAGAATTTCTTCAAAATTGGATACAACCATGTTACATAGGTTAAATAGCTCATTGGTTTTCCAACGCCCTAAATGACGCATTGGTTTCCCAGCATCAACAACATAAGGGCCGCTTGCTGCATTGTTTACCATGGCGTTTATTCGATGGGTTTGAGTCGATGTAGGGCTATAGACAGGACTGACATTATACAACAATGTTTAAAGGCGCCATAGTTTACGATAATATGCATACATTTTGCTTAAGTAGCGAAATAATTTGAAATTTTCGTTGTTGGGACTGCTTCTGAGACAAAATTCATGATGAGAAAGGTTACGCAATAAGCCATAACAATAACAAATAATGCAAGTCATTAAAAGGGCTTATGGTGTGTACATTGTATGTAAATATAAACAGTTATAAACTTACTTATCTTATATACTTATCTTACGAGTCAAACAGAAATGTAGAACACTTCTTTCTAAATCGTTTAAATGTGTGATTATCTTGCTTTTCTAAATCGCGCAGTTAATTGCAATACGAAAAAAAGGCTACTTAAGTGTAAACATGTTTGACGACACATTTATTGTTGAACGGTTTATAGTTCACGATGACTCTGTCGATGGCACTTGCCACCATAAAGTGTGGCGCCTTCAAATTGCCAAACCATCGACGTGAACTCGACAACACACAGCCGATTTTTTGGAGTCTCGGGGTCTGTGGTTTTCGGGTCGTAACTTTGGCCAGCTGGGGGCATCACGTACGACGGGCATGCGACCACTTCTCTCTACGCCAGGATTTATCCTTGTCCGTCACTGCAACCAGGATTAACTCTCGTCCGTCGCTAAGCCCAGGATTAAGCCTTGTCCGTCACTACATCCAGAATTAACCCTTGTACCTCACTACATCCAGGATTCACCCTTGACCGGCAAGACACCCAAGATTAACCTTTGTTCTTCACTACATCCAGGATTAACCCTTGTCCATAACTACATCCAGGATTAACCCTTGTCCATCACTACATCCAGGATTAAACTATGTCCGTCACTACACCCAGGATTAACCGCGCCTCGCGTTTATTGCGTCATATACGGTGACATAAACCCTTTTTATCGCAAAGGAGCCACAAAGGAGACATTGTCGCGGCTAGGTCTTCAATGTTTTATCGTCTAATGGCTGAGAGGTAGGTTGATCGCAAGGCAGCAGACGCCATTAAATCACGTGATCAAACAGCATGTGGCGGGCAGGCAGCCAGGCCGCACCACCCGTGACGCCAATCTGCGATACGCCATAGCGTCCTGTCGTTGGGTGTGCTCCACGTGGTGTCGTGTTAAACAGCCACTCGGCTCGTATTTCATTGATTGTAATCTCAGAGTCTTGTAGCATTATATTTATGCAGGTAACTCGATCCGTGTTAAGGATAGGAGACCCTCTTGAAGCCGCCCTGGATTAGAGGGACGACGGTTCTGCCGGCGGTAACTCGGGCGGTCACCGTGCCTCCCACGCGTTTCCAGGGACGTTCTTTATGACACATTAGTTCGTGTGCATACTTAACTTTTTACGTCTAGAGAAAAAAATGACACAATGCATATTGAGACCGTTGTCGTGAGAATGAGGTAGGCTTCGGAACAATCAGGCCTAACAGACCATAACAAGCAACGGCTGAAAGGAGTCCTATGGTGATAAAACATAGTGTCGTCTGTTCGTTATCAAAAATATCTGTACCAATCTCTCAGACTTCGTATGCGCCATTGATGTTGAACAAATGAACAGTTAAAAAAGTGTCTTGCTAATAAGCAACTTCAAATTGTTTCATAGAAGTAACCCGGACGCATTGCTCGATATGTTTCTGTGTTGGCTGTGTTAGAAATGTTTGCATCCCCATATCTAACTTGGTATTAATTGTCGTAAAGCGTCAAAATGAGCCGCAGTTTGATGACATAAATGCCGTTTTCCCGCGCACTAATCGGTGCCAGTCCCCTTGTATTTCTTCCTCACCATAACATTGCCCTGATGCAAGAAGGACCTCAGTATAGGGTTTCCCACTAAAATATATAACATCTTTCTCAAGCAAAATGTGCTGCATAAGCTGATTTGAAGGTGACATTTGTCTTTGCGGTAATAAGAGGCGGACAGATCTCATTCTCCCACCAGGAGTCGCTCCATGGGGGCTGAACCCCAACGGGAGACATATCATGCTTCATATTAGGAAGCGATATTGTTTTTGTGAGATGAGTATGAGCATGGCAATACCTAGTGACATTTCTAAGAATCTGTTTTGCCGGTGTCACTCATTTCCATAAAGTTCGTTTGTAATAATCGGGCGATAGAGGCCTCGCGAATCTAAAGCCCCCCCCCCCCCACCTGGCCGGAGTGTTGGCCCAGAAGACATCCCCCAAGAGATCTACATACACAAGGTCGATTCCTGGTGAAGAACATTCATTGCGGCCTTTCTATTCGCCATGAAACGCCGCTAGTGCAATGTTATGCCTCGAGTTAGGAGGCCATTGAAGCTTTTGTGGCCGGGCGAGGTCTTGGCTGGTCCGTAAGTCCGCAGTTAATGAAACCCTCGGATGTGATATGTGATCCCTGAAGCATTGCTCAGCGGTGAATTAGCGGAGCGCGGCGCCGACCGGAAGTCACTGGGAACCGGCCATTGCGAAGCCAAGTAAGGAACTAGCCTTGCCACCAGTCCAAATACCCTTTGTAAAGCTTGATATTCAAGTGGCAACTTGTTGTTCTCGCTGCCCAGGTTCGCTATAACGTGGCCCTATGTAATCGTATCAGGTCGGCCCCTGTCGGCCGGCAATTCACGCTTGCCCCACAGCGTAGAACTTCACCCTTTTCACAAAATCTCTGCCTTTGGAATTGAAGAAAGTATGGAGGATGCATACTCTATGTCCGGCATGGAGGAGCATAATAGTCATTTTGTAGATATATTTCAGAATATGTTGCTTTAAAGTGTCCCTTGCGAATATAATTAATACAACGACGACATGCACCGATCGTTTGGTGCAGTGTTTACTGAATTCCATTAACCCAGCTTTTAAGGGGACGCCTTATAGGGTTTTGGATTTTAGTCATTTTCCCAGTTCAGTACGTCTTTAAACAACCAACCTCTGACCGATTGCCATCTATAACAGTTTAACCTGTCTCGGAGATTCCCTTATGATAGTATTCTTGGTCTCCCCTCCAAGCCCCGGGTAGCTGTTGCCCGTGACAACAGGTGGCTTTTGTCCTAGCTACCTCCTTTATACCTCGTCCGGCCTATGGTCATGCTGTGCTGTCAGGGCAAGATGTTTTGTCCTGGGTAATAAACACATTACTTGACGATGCCGTTCCACGTCGGGTCCTAAAATATTTACGGGGACGGCATTTGACGCTTGACCTGCGGTTCAATAGGTGTTGATGCCATTAGCATCCATGGTGGCCCCTGCGAGGGTGGCCAAGAGGGTAAGACGAGGATAACACGAAGCTACCACATCCCCTTACATGCAGTGTCTGGCCGTGGCTCTTTTGTTTGCTGCGTTAAGGTTGAGAGCGCTCCTGGCGGATTTTTTCAGAACCAAATTCAATTAAATGTTTTGGCATTCTGAGGTTCCACTGACAAACTATTAGTTATTACGCGAAATATCTGTATATGTGTTTTTATTACAATCAAATATACAAAATTTTCAATGATGACGTATACGCGCCAAAAAGCAAAATTGTAATAATTCTGCATTTTGGGCTTCAAAATCTTGAAGAAAAAAAACACCATGTTAAAGTCAATTTGACCAAATTTGCTAAATTTGTAGTGAAAGCGAAGTAGCATACGTTTTTATTACGTTTTCAAGTAGATCCATAAAACAATACTGAGTTGGTGATTTGTTTTTCTCAATATAACCACGAAAACCCCTCCACCCGCTATAGGCATTAAATCATGTTAGGATGTCCGGTTTTATATGGCGACGCTTGATGGCATTAAGGTGAAGGACAGGAAAAAGAAGGAAAAGGCGGAGCCTACTCAGTTGTGCAAGCAGACTAAAAGAGAAACTGTCAACAAGCTGGGGTGGGATATGAGGGCTATGTGTGGGTGGGGTGGGATGGAGGTCGGTATATTTATCACAAATGTGTTTACTTTAATTTGACAGCAGCGGTAACGCCAAAGGTATTCCCCATGATCAAACTAGCAATGCGGCCAACCAATAGATGTTTTTAATAAAGTACCTTTTTATCCTCCAGAAAACTAATTGCCTTGGCCTAAAAAAAAATCATCGTTACCTGCACCTCATCCCCCTTCCATTCAACTTTTAACCGGCGTATACCTAAAGAGTTTCCAGTGTGGTTGGCAGTAACAGGTCTCTCCTGCTGAATCTGACTGCCCGGTCACACAACTACCGTAGAACCGTCGTACATATGTATTCGTGTTCATTGCGGCAGCTGCCGGACCCCCACGTTTGGCTTTTTGTAGAAACGTTTTAGGATGCACCGGCGGTTCTCTACTCAGGCATACCGGAGAATAATAATAAGAGAAATTGTTGTTTTGTTTACTCGATCAGTTATAGAAATATCAATGCCCACAAATTAATTCCTTCGGAGAGTTCTTTGGTGGATGGCCAAGAAATCATTTAAAAGAAGATACCTTATTATGACGTCATTATTTCCCAGTTTTATGTTGCTGCCATATTAAAGATTTACCTTCATATTACGGCAAAGTATGTCTAGACTATTTGATCAGCCCAGAGCTCCAATAATGTTGCTGAATGTCTGTGTAACGCTCATGGACTAGATCGTTGTTTAAACGGAATCCAATCGACCAACACGTTTTATTTACAATGTATTGCTTAATCTGCACCGCGTTCAACATTCTGCCGTAATTTTGCAATGCCTATCTGAATAGGAGAGCTGGCTTCCAACATGACGTCAGACGTTTTATCGCGACACCGTAAATGGGAATGGAGAGTCCTATGAATGTCAATTATCGCCCATCTCCCCAATGAACGAACGTCAATGAAGGAAGTTTTATTGACCACAAAATTAATGCTACTGAAAACTGTTCTCTGGCAGAGCGATGGTTTGAGAATCAACTGCAGTCGAGTCCGATTGCGAAATGGCGACATCTTTGGCTTTATGAGGTGTCTTGGCTCGGCCGATCACATGACCGGAAGTGGATCAGATTGTGTTTATCCCTCGCCTTCATGCGGTTGCCCCGTTGTTTACTTGGTTGCCATAGTACCAAACACATGTTCTGGCTGTTTGTTAGCCCATAAAACTCTTCATGGTTATTCAACTGTTTCAGTTACTTTTTTATGCTTACGTTATCCTTACATCGGATCATGATTCTATTGGCCATTTTATTGGATAAAATGTCTAATTTCTACTTATTTACATATAACCTTTTATCTTGATCAGACCATGGCGAAGTAATATGATCTTTAGACATAACTGTACAATCAACTGATATCAAACGTGTTATTCTTCAGAACTGTCGAATTACACTTATGGCACGTATGGCACTATCCACCATGCCGAGTGAAGGGTAGACGTCAGCCAGCCACGCAAAGTAGAATGCAGGTGTCCCGCCATGCCGAGTAGAAGGCAAAAGGCGGCCCACCATGCCGAGTAGATGACAGAAGGCGGTTCGCCATGCCGAGTAGAGGACAGAAGACGGCTCACCATGCCGAGTAGATGACGGAAGACGGCCCACCATGCCGAGTAGATGACAGAAGGCGGCCCACCATGCCAAGTAGAGGACAGAAGGCGGCCCACCATGCCGAGTAGAGGACAGAAGGCGGCCCACCAGGCCGAGTAGATGACAGAAGGCGGCTCGCCATGCCGAGTAGAGGACAGAAGGCGGCCCACCATGCCAAGTAGAGGACAGAAGACGGCCCACCATGCCGAGTAGAGGACATCAGACGGGCCACCATGCCGAGTAGAGGACAGCAGACGGTCCACCATGCCAAGTAGAGTACAGAAGGCGGCCCGCCACGCCTAGTAGAAGGCAGAAGACGGCCCAATCTGCCAAATCGAGGACAGAAGACGGGCCCGCCATGCCAAGTAGAAGATAGAAGAAGGCCCGTCATCCAGGGTAGAGACCAGAAGACGGGCCACCTAGCCGAGTAGAGACCAGAAGACGGCCCACCAAGCCGAGTAGAGGCCAGAAGACGGCCCACCAAGCCGAGTAGAGGCCAGAAGACGGCCCACCATGTCGATTAGAGGCCAGGAAACTGCCCACCGCGTCTGTTCCGCGAAACGATTCTGCCTCTGCACGGGATGTCACCGATATATGGCATGGACCAAACTCCTTTAATTAAATTACGCGCTTAGCCAAACGTAAAACTGCATCTTTTTAATCGAAGAGGAGAAAACAAGAGAGACGTGAATGTTCGGCTAGATGTAAAACTATAATGAGAAAACACCAAAAGAAAAAGGTTCGAACGCGCCCAATGAGCCACTCCGCCATAGATTTGGTAACTTACCCGGCAGCTGAAAGATTAATCGAGAGATTGAATATCTTTCGTGTAAGCTTCGTGTTGTTTATTATGCGTGTCGTCTGATGAGAAGGGGGGTGGGGCTGGACGGGATACGGGCAGTAAGGGGGGGGGGGGTGGGAATGGAGTTTGGGGACAGGGGTAGTGGTGGTCCGAGTGCGATTAAGGGACAGAGGTAGTGGTGGTCCGGGAGGGGTTGGTGGACAGGGGTATCGGTGGTCCGGGTGTGGTTTTGGGAAGGGCGTATCGGTGGCGTGGGTGGGGTTTGGGGAGGAGGTATGGGTAGTCCGAGTTGGGTTTGGTGGGATATTCGTAGTCCGGGCGGGGTTTGGGGACGGGAGGAAACGGTGGTCCCGCTGGAGTTTGGGGACGGGAGGTATAGGTCGTCCGGGTGGGGTTTGGGGGCCAGGGTATCGGTAGTCTGCGTGGGGTTTGGTGATTCGACTATAAGTGGTCCGGGTGGGGTTTGGGAGCTGATGGGTCAATGGTTCACACGATGGCTTATGCTAAGAGGCATGGTATAAAGAACGTCCCTGGGACAGCATATCAAAGGAAAATTTAAGTTCGCGGGCAATGGAACTAATTATGGTTGTGTAGGGCAAGACGTAAATATGGTTTCACGGGAGAGTATGAGAGGCCATGCATACGGAAGCTAAGTTGAATGATCGACAAAGATATCAAAATTACTGTTGAGAGAAGACAAATCTAGGTGAAAGCGAAGTGTCATTAGAGAGTGGATAGTGGCGGCGAGATAGAGATTAAGAATAGAAATAAGAGGGCTGGATTTGAGTTGGAGCGAGACGTGTTGCAGGTGTGTCAGGAAGATAGATAATGTACCGAACGGACCATCAATGTAACTGGGCGAAGCTACCTTTTTACGCAATTCATTGCGACAAAAATATCTGCACTCACATCAGTGTCAATGCCGAATACTCGGAGAGCGCCAGTCGGGTTGTTATCGCCAGAATGTAGGCCAAATAATAAGATAGAGCAATAAGGTCGTTTAACATCTGCAACGCTTTTCACCCTTACAATATTAGCATATCGCAAGCCATTGCAGGACACATGGGCGACCTTGTCAGGTATGTGCTAAGGGCCGGGTCTCAGGTCTCAGGTCTCAGGTCTCGGCGAGGTGCCCCCGCCCGCCGTGTTGGGTGATAGTCAACAGGACGTGGACCCGGTCGGAGAGGGACGGGAATCCGTGGCCAGATCGGGGCACATCGAGGAAGCTGGTCGGTCACTGTAACACAGGGGGCGACGACCCACACGCGAAAGGCTTGTTGTCAGCAATCTTCTCTACGTATTATATAAATGGACGGATGAATCAGCAAAGGTGCAACGGTAGACAAAGGTTGCAGAAAAATAAAAAGGCAAAACAAATCGGTGTGACGTGGGTGACTGTGTAAGGTAATGAGTTTGGAAGAGAACAATAAGCTTCAGAGCAGGTGGGTATTTTAGCAGCATATGCACGAGCCCCCCGCACGGTGGCGCTACGCAAGCTCCGCTTTTACCGCTGCTGTCAGCCAGGGGCAAATTTTAAGATTCTTGAAAAATGGTCCAATCAGCTGTAATTTTCTGCAACATTATAGTTTTCAACAATCAAGCATAAAAATAACGAGCTCTGCGTATTTAATACATCAAAACATAACTATTCGAAAAAGTTATAATTGTGACAGAACTCTTTCTTTTCATCACCTGATTTCAGGCGTTATTAGGCTTAGGCTGGGTCCCAGCACTAATTTGTAGAAATGCGCGACGCATTTTTCTTATCAATCTGCGCAGCGCCGCGAGCGAGTGTGAAAATGCATTCAGGACGTAGGCGACAACAGAGATATAATGGAGCCCTAGCGGAGTGAGTCGAAGGCAGAGAGTGGCATATGCAGCCTGTCAGGGTCAGGAACTACAGGGAGAAAACGAAGAGAAAAATACTGAAAAGGCGAAGAAGGCGCGAGTACAGAAATAAAGAAGATTGATGGAAACAGTAATGATGTCGAAGGCAACATGTAGAATATGTACTAGATGAGTAAGAAGGTCCAAAGGGGACCAGCGTCATAATGCTTATGATAAGATGTCATCCCACCATTCGGTGCTGTTCTTGATTCGTATTTCCCCCCCGAGTGTCTGGCATCTCCCTGAAAAAACTATATCTTGGCACTGACGTCATAATGCCATATGAACCCATGGGCTTCTCGTCTTCGCGTGCACCGTTGGGTGTTCATTAAGGTGTTTAAAGTCATCAATAACCAAAAAAGGTGTCCCCCGTTAACCCCGGACACGCAGGCGGATGCGAGGAAAATAAACACTGTCTTTGTTAGAGGCATTCATATCACAGAGCATGTACTGGCCAATAAACACCCACAGGTGGTTGTGGCCTGGGGTGTGACACCTCGGGGACATCGCCGCTAACTGGAAGCAGACAAAGCTATCGATGGACCTCAGACTTGAGCAGTGTCATTGCTGTCAATGCCGGACTGCATGGAATGAAGGAAACAAGATGGACGCCCAATTATTTATCGACTCACCATAGGCTGATTGAGAGGTATTACGAGGAACTAGACATTGTGACACCTCTCCGAAGTGAGTCCATCCTAGTCGTTACACAGTCGTTATACCAGGCCTGTTCCTCAGGCATTTTGCGATATATAGTTTTGGTACTTATTATTTATTTTGCATAACATGCTCTTTATTACTCCCTAAGACATTGTTCATTTAGTCATTGACGATGCATATATGCAAAGGGTTTTAGCGTAGGAAACTGACAACGAATATCAAGTGCAAGTATAGCACATGATTTATTCCCACATTGGAACCGAGATGAATGCCAAGTGCTTTCGTTTTTGTCATGATTGTTTTGTGCTCTGGTCATATGGCAATACTACGCATATGGGTAAATAACTAATACTGAACCTTCGACTTTTTTAATCCTTATTAAGTCAGCCCTCAGCGTCTCCACTTCCCATGCAAGGAAGACATAACGGGGTGGCGATCTCACCCAAAAGAGACTCTCGCTATCCACAGAATCACACTCCGAGATGATAATTCTCGTTGGGACATTGCAAAGGACATTGCAATGACCCTTTGTCAGCGAAGTGAGTGAGCGACCTTGGTCCGGGCTGTGACCTGAACAGATGAGGGCATTAAACCAGGGGAACCTGCAACGTTAGAGACGTTGGACGACTTGCTCAGCGCCCTTACCCGTGTGTCACTCAGGTCGCCCTTTGTTCACACCGCCAGCAAATTGTTGATGAAGTTGTATTTATGCTTTTTATGGTCAGTTATAGACATTAGTTAATTAATATGCAAATTGCCCTTCGTCTCAGACTATTAGCGTTAATTTCGGGTCAATATACCACCAAGACCCTGGATCACAAGATGTCAGGATCTGCCTCCTGCAGTGCTGACAGGTCAATATACCACCAAGACCCTGGATCACAAGATGTCAGGATCTGCCTCCTGCAGTGCTGACAGGTCAATATACCACCAAGACCCTGGATCACAAGATGTCAGGATCTGCCTCCTGCAGTGCTGACAGGTCAATATACCACCAAGACCGTGGATCACAAGATGCCAGGATCTGCCTCCTGCAGTGCTGACAGGTCAATATACCACCAAGACCGTGGATCACAAGATGTCAGGATCTGCCTCCTGCAGTGCTGACAGGTCAATATACCACCAAGACCCTGGATCACAAGATGTCAGGATCTGCCTCCTGCAGTGCTGACAGGTCAATATACCACCAAGACCCTGGATCACAAGATGTCAGGATCTGCCTCCTGCAGTGCTGACAGGTCAATATACCACCAAGACCCTGGATCACAAGATGTCAGGATCTGCCTCCTGCAGTGCTGACAGGTCAATATACCACCAAGACCCTGGATCGTAAAATGTCAGGATCTCTTCTTTGCGCTGGCCTATAAAAGGTCGGCAAAGCGGATGGTCAATAAACTATTTACCCCGAGGGAACAGACAACATAATTGAACAGAGCTGCCAATGGCGGCCCACGATGTTTGTCCCATGTGACTCTAAATAATACTCTCCCTATTCAGAAGCAATGAGTCCCATTTCTTTGGAGTGCAGCCTGACCCCCACAGGGGAACGAACAGATGTCATAAATAATGTACCATGTGGCATGAGAGACCTGTTTGTGGAAGGGCGGGTTGAGGCTGGCGCTGAGGGGCTGGCGTGTGACCGGCCAATAGCACTGACAGGTTAGGATGCTCGTCGGGTGGCACGGTGTCAGAAATGGAGGGAGAGGTACTATCCATCGTAAACTCACATTGCTCAACATCGACTCCCGGGACGGAACGTGCCCAGGGCGGTCACAGCCTGGTGGTTCACTTACCTCGTAATATATAAAAAATTCCGCGTAATCACAATTTATTTATACCTCTGGTTTTTGTATTGACTATTGATGCCCATAAGGCCGTATACATCATGGGTTCATAGTGAATGTGAATGGACAGCTTGGCAGTTATTATTCGACAATGTGACGATGCCTGCAGGCTGTTGGCATGGAAATAGACTGAGGAAACATCAGTACCTGACTGTGAGTGTCCTACTACAACTTGTAAGACGATGGAATCGGTTATAATGAGACAAACTGGGATATATGTATATATTATACATGATAGCGATATATATACATGTATATTGACATGTTAACCTTGTCCGTCATTGCACCCAGGATTAACCCTTATCCGTCATTGCACCCAGGATTAACCCTTATCCGTCATTGCACCCAGGATTAACCCTTATCCGTCACTGCACCCAGTATTTACCCGTGTCTGTCACTACACCCAGAACTAACCCTTCTCCGCCACTGCACCCAAGATTAACCCCTGTTGTCAATTCACCCAGGATTCACCCTTGTCCACCATTACACTCGGAATCGACCACGCCTCTCGTTTATTGCATCATATATTTCTACATAAATACTTTTTGTCGCAACGGGGCCACAGAGGAGACATTGTAGTGGCCAGCAGTGGCAGTAAGAGCCTTAGGTGGCTTGCCTTGTATCAATATGATGTATCCCCCAGTGATTTTGTCTCATTTGTTTGTGCATACATCTATCTATATAAACTTCAAGGGTTCCTTGTAATTATTATCGCCCTGACTATTCAGGATGAACAATGCGAGCGCTTCAATGTCTCATCGTCCAATGGCTAAGTGTAAGGTTGATCGCGGGGCGCAGACGCCATTAAATCACGTGATCAAATAGCAGGTGGCGGGCTAGCAGCACCACCCGTGACGCAAATCTGCGATACGCCTCCGCGTCCTATAGTTTGGTGTGTTCCACGTGGTGTCGTGTTAAACAGCCACTCGGCTCGTATTTCATTGATTGTAATCTCAGAGTCTTGTAGCAATATATTTATGCAGGTAACTCGATCCGTGTTAAGGATAGGGGACCCTCTTGACCCACTCGTGGTCGGCCGGCTGTACTTCCTCCCATCTATAATTATGTGCCTTCCTGGCAAGCCGCCCTGGATTAGAGGGACGACGGTTCTGGCGGGGGTAACTCGGGCCGTAACCCTGCCTCCCACGCGTTTCCAGAGACGTTCTTTATGACACATTAGTTCGTGTGCATACTTACCGTTCCGTTTACTTACTTCAAGAGTAAAGGAGGAGAAAACAAGACACAATGCATATTGAGAACGTTGCCGTGTAACTGAATGGGGCTTCGGAACAATCAGGCCGTAACAGACCGTAACAAGCAACGGCCGAAAGAAGTCCTTTGGCGTTAAAACCTACGTGTCTTCTGCTCATTATCGATATCTGTACCATTCTCCCACACTTCGTTTGTGCCATGGACGTTCAATAAATGAACAGTTAAAACTGCAGCATTTTTTTCTTGCTAAATAAGCAATTTCAAATTGTTATATGTTTCTCTGTTGGCTGTGTTAAACATGTATACACTCCCATATCTGTCTTGGACGGTGATATTGGCGGTCCGGATGTGATTTGTGGACGAGGAAGATAATTATGTGGGGAGGGAATACCTTTTCCGATTTTCATCCAGGAAGTTTTGGAGATTGGCGATTAGCTATTGACAATTGTTGGGGATAATTATCCGTACAATTCCTGGTTCAGAGCGAAGACCCTTTGCCTATTTACTGCGATCTGTTATAGCAGTCTGTAAATTCCCCGATATTCGCCATATCACTTTTAAGGTGAATTCCTCATCTTGGAGAATCGATATGGCTCTCTCTAATTCTTGGGGATTCGCGATTCAGAGTTGGCATTAATACCCCCTACGCCCTACCCCCCCCCTCTCCCAGTTATGGCGTGGTGGCAGCTATAATGTCGTCAGTTTCACGACAAAAAGGATTGGGATAGCGAAGACAAGATAACCGTTTAATGGACGATAAACACTGAAAGACAGATGACATTTTCAATAAACTTAGGGACGCGTGTAGATAAGACGTCAAATACAAATCAATGGAGTTTTGGAGGGACGCAATCAGTCAAGAGAGGTTTGGATGAACGGGACTGAAAACAATTAGTAATTAATCGCATTTGGTCGTGACCCCTTCTTGCATCGAGAAACAAGTGTCACTTTTGGAGGATTTTTGGCAGTCGGGTGGGTAGGTCTGTTAACTGATAACGAAGCCATGTGGTCAAGGGTGAATCTGAAGCTGGGAACAACCCCTAATGTGGCCCATATGGACAATTTCTGCGCGGAGTTAACCAAATTTCAATTTGGTCTACTCCACGCTGAAATTTAGTCGGCTCCGCTCTGAAATTTGGTCTACTCTGCGCTGAAATTTGGTTGACTCCGCGCAGAAATTGTCCCAAATGGGCCACAGTAGTAACTCGTTTTTGCGCTGTGACTTGCCAAGAGGCTAGGTCTTTGGCGGTAAGCACTGCTCATGGCCTCCCTGTGTCTCTGGTTAAGCTACATTCGTCCTTGATCACTCGGGACTAGACCCCCCAGCGGGTCCGGGGAGTTGATTAACAGTAGGGTGCTTAGTGTATAATATGTGACGGCTGAAGTTCTCCGCCTGCGACTGCTTCAACAAGCTGACTGTGTCAGGTCAAATAACATGACACCGAGACCAGGTTACTACCGTCCATGTCACCTGGAGTTTGATGCTCTATTATACGTCCCTTTTCTACCCTGAGGACATGCGTTGGTTGGCAATGGCTGCCATAAATGGTCGTGTGGGTTCGACACTGCTACACTGTGGGCCCAATATTGGCAAGTCTTGCATTAGCTGTTACAAATGATACGATGTTGGTTCCACATTGGCACGCTAGGCATTGACTGCCACAAAGGATGCACTATTGGTTCCACATTGGCATACTTTCTTGACAAATCGTGACCCCCTCACCAACCTTGACAAATCATCACCCCCTCTTGACGTGACCCTGTGTCCGCGCTTGTATGGTATCTTGTTTTCTCAAGGTGAAGACTTCTATGGTTGTGCCTGATGTGACGTTTATCTGGGCGCTAGCTAGTTAATACAGGGCGGGGTCAGATGTATTCATTATACCCCACGCCTCAACGTCTGCTTCCCGCATTATCAATTAAAACCAGTAACCTTTGACCTTGTCGTGTCCTCCAGACTTGGTGTTTGTCAATTAATCCGGCCATCGGGACAGGAGTTCAAACGCGCAGAGGAAGGAGTGGCACACGGCCAAGACATGGGGTGTGTGAGAAGAGCGGGAAGGGGAGGGATATAGAGAGAACATAGGGTGTGCGAGGAGAGTGGAAACGGGTGGCATATGGGGAGGACGTAGGGTGTTTGGGGAGAGGGCGAAAGGGCGGCATATGGAGAGGACCTAGGGTGTGCGAGGAGAGTGGGAAGGGGTGGCATATGGAGAGGACACAGGGTGTGCGCGGAGAGTGGAAAGGAGCGGCATGTGGAGAGGACATAGGGTGTGTGAGGAGAGGGGGAATGTGTGGCATATGGAGAGGACATAGGGTGTGTGAGGAGAGGGGGAAGGTGTGGCATATGGAGAGGACATAGGGTGTGTGGGGAGAGGGGGAAGGTGTGGCATATGGAGAGGACACAGGGTGTGCGCGGAGAGTGGAAAGGAGTGGCATGTGGAGAGGACACAGGGTGTTTGAGGAGAGGGGGAAGGCGTGGCATATGGACAGGACATAGGGTGTGTGAGGAGAGGGGGAAGGTGTGGCATATGGAGAGGACATAGGGTGTGTGGGGAGAGGGGGAAGGTGTGGCATATGGAGAGGACACAGGGTGTGCGCGGAGAGTGGAAAGGAGTGGCATGTGGAGAGGACACAGGGTGTTTGAGGAGAGGGGGAAGGCGTGGCATATGGACAGGACATAGGGTGTTTGGGGAGAGGGGGAATGTGTGGCATATGGAGAGGACATAGGGTGTGTGAGGAGAGGGGGAAGGTGTGGCATATGGAGAGGACATAGGGAGTGTGGGGAGAGGTGGGAGGAGTGGCATATGGAGAGGACATAGGGTGTGTGGGGAGAGGGGGAAGGAGTGGCATATGGAGCGGACATAGGGTGTGCGAGGAGAGTGGGAATGGGTGGCATGTGGAGAGGACATAGGGTGCGTGAGGAGAGTGGCAAGGAGTGGCATATGAAGAGGACACAGGGTGTGTGAGGAGAGCGGAAATTGGTGGCATGTGGAGAGGACATAGGGTGTGTGAGGAGAGGTGGAAGGAATGGCATATGGAGAGGACATTGGGTGTGTGAGGAGAGGGGGAAGGGGTGGCATATGGAGAGGACATAGGGAGTGTGAGGAGAGGGGGGAGGAGTGGCATATAAAGAGGACACAGGGTGTGTGAGGAGAGTGGGAAGAGGTGGCATGTGGAGAGGACATAGGGTGTGTGAGGAGAGTGGGAAGAGGTGGCATATGAAGAGGACACAGGGGGGGTGAGGGGAGTGGGAAGGGGTGGCATGTGGAGAGGACATAGGGTGTGTGAGGAGAGGGGGGAGGAGTGGCATATAAAGAGGACACAGGGTGTGTGAGGAGAGTGGGAAGGGGTGGCATATGGAGAGGACATAGGGTGTGTGAGGAGAGGGGGAAGGAGTGGCATATCAAGAGGACACAGGGTGTGTGAGGGGAGTGGAAAGTGGTGGCATGTGGAGGGGACATAGGGCGTGTGGGGAAAGTGGGAAGGGGTGGCATGTGGAGAGGACATAGGGTGTTTGTGGAGAGGGGGAAGGCGTGGCATATGGACAGGACATAGGGAGTGTGGGGAGAGGTGGGAGGAGTGGCATATGGAGAGGACATAGGTTGTTTGGGGAGAGGGGGAAGGTGTGGCATATGGAGAGGACATAGGGAGTGTGGGGAGAGGTGGGAGGAGTGGCATATGGAAAGGACATAGGGTGTGTGGGGAGAGGGGGAAGGAGTGGCATATGAAGAGGACACGGGGTGTGTGAGGAAAGTGGGAAGGGGTGGCATGTGGAGAGGACACAGGGTGTTTGAGGAGAGGGGGAAGGCGTGGCATATGGACAGGACCTAGGGTGTTTGTGGAGAGGGGGAATGTGTGGCATATGGAGAGGACATAGGGTGTTTGGGGAGAGGGGGAAGGTGTGGCATATGGAGAGGACATAGGGAGTGTGGGGAGAGGTGGGAGGAGTGGCATATGGAGAGGACATAGGGTGTGTGGGGAGAGGGGGAAGGAGTGGCATATGGAGCGGACATAGGGAGTGCGAGGAAAGTGGGAAGGGGCGGCATATGGAGAGGACATAGGGTGTGCGAGGAGAGTGGGAAGGGGTGGCATGTGGAGAGGACATAGGGTGCGTGAGGAGAGTGGCAAGGAGTGGCATATGAAGAGGACACAGGGTGTGTGAGGAGAGTGGGAAGGGGTGGCATATGAAGAGGACATAGGGTGTGCGAGGAGAGTGGGAAGGGGTGGCATGTGGAGAGGACATAGGGTGCGTGAGGAGAGTGGCAATTAGTGGCATATGAAGAGGACACAGGGTGTGTGAGGAGAGTGGAAAGTGGTGGCATGTGGAGAGGACATAGGGTGTGTGAGGAGAGGTGGAAGGAGTGGCATATGGAGAGGACATTGGGTGTGTGAGGAGAGGGGGAAGGGGTGGCATATGGAGAGGACATAGGGTGTTTGAGGAGTGGGGGGAGGAGTGGCATATAAAGAGGACGCAGGGTGTGTGAGGAGAGTGGGAAGAGGTGGCATGTGGAGAGGACATAGGGTGTGTGAGGAGAGTGGGAAGAGGTGGCATATGAAGAGGACACAGGGTGTGTGAGGGGAGTGGGAAGGGGTGGCATGTGGAGAGGACATAGGGCGTGTGGGGAGAGTGGGAAGGGGTGGCATATGGAGAGGACATAGGGTGTGTGAGGAGAGGGGGAAGGGGTGGCATATGAAGAGGACACAGGGTGTGTGAGGGGAGTGGAAAGTGGTGGCATGTGGAAGGGACATAGGGCGTGTGGGGAGAGTGGGAAGGGGTGGCATATGGAGAGGACATAGGGTGTGTGAGGAGAGGGGGAAGGGGTGGCATATGAAGAGGACACAGGGTGTGTGAGGGGAGTGGGAAGGGGTGGCATGTGGAGAGGACATAGGGCGTGTGGGGAGAGTGGGAAGGGGTGGCATATGGAGAGGACATAGGGTGTGTGAGGAGAGGGGGAAGGGGTGGCATATGAAGAGGACACAGGGTGTGTGAGGGGAGTGGGAAGTGGTGGCATGTGGAGGGGACATAGGGAGTGTGGGATGAGTGGGAAGGGGTGGCATATGGAGAGGACATAGGGTGTGTGAGGAGAGGGGGAAGGGGTGGCATATGAAGAGGACACAAGGTGTGTGGGGAGAGTGGGAAGGGGTGGCATGTGGAGCGGACATAGGGTGTGTGAGGAGAGGGGGAAGGAGTGGCATATGGAGAGGACATAGGGTGTGTGAGGAGAGGGGGAAGGGATGGCATATGGAGAAGACATAGGGTGTGCGAGGAGAGTGGGAAAGGGTGGCATATGGAGAGGACATAGGGTGTGCGAGGAGAGTGGGAAGGGGTGGCATGTGGAGAGGACATAGGGTGTGTGAGGAGAGGGGGAAGGGGTGGCATATGAAGAGGACACGGGGTGTGTGAGGAAAGTGGGAAGGTGTGGCATGTGGAGAGGACATAGGGTGTTTGGGGAGAGGGGGAAGGCGTGGCATATGGACAGGACATAGGGTGTGTGAGGAGAGGGGGAAGGTGTGGCATATGGAGAGGACATAGGGTGTGTGGGGAGAGGGGGAAGGTGTGGCATATGGAGAGGACACAGGGTGTGCGCGGAGAGTGGAAAGGAGTGGCATGTGGAGAGGACACAGGGTGTTTGAGGAGAGGGGGAAGGCGTGGCATATGGACAGGACATAGGGTGTTTGGGGAGAGGGGGAATGTGTGGCATATGGAGAGGACATAGGGTGTGTGAGGAGAGGGGGAAGGTGTGGCATATGGAGAGGACATAGGGAGTGTGGGGAGAGGTGGGAGGAGTGGCATATGGAGAGGACATAGGGTGTGTGGGGAGAGGGGGAAGGAGTGGCATATGGAGCGGACATAGGGAGTGCGAGGAAAGTGGGAAGCGGCGGCATATGGAGAGGACATAGGGTGTGCGAGGAGAGTGGGAATGGGTGGCATGTGGAGAGGACATAGGGTGCGTGAGGAGAGTGGCAAGGAGTGGCATATGAAGAGGACACAGGGTGTGTGAGGAGAGCGGAAATTGGTGGCATGTGGAGAGGACATAGGGTGTGTGAGGAGAGGTGGAAAGAATGGCATATGGAGAGGACATTGGGTGTGTGAGGAGAGGGGGAAGGGGTGGCATATGGAGAGGACATAGGGTGTGTGAGGAGAGGGGGGAGGAGTGGCATATAAAGAGGACACAGGGTGTGTGAGGAGAGTGGGAAGAGGTGGCATGTGGAGAGGACATAGGGTGTGTGAGGAGAGTGGGAAGAGGTGGCATATGAAGAGGACACAGGGGGGGTGAGGGGAGTGGGAAGGGGTGGCATGTGGAGA
Source organism: Arenicola marina (assembly GCA_964019135.1). Classification (NCBI taxonomy): domain Eukaryota; kingdom Metazoa; phylum Annelida; class Polychaeta; family Arenicolidae; genus Arenicola; species Arenicola marina. The sequence continues at coordinate 5,794,307 of OZ025260.1, read as the reverse complement.
GGACATAGGGTGTGTGAGGAGAGGGGGGAGGAGTGGCATATAAAGAGGACACAGGGTGTGTGAGGAGAGTGGGAAGGGGTGGCATATGGAGAGGACATAGGGTGTGTGAGGAGAGGGGGAAGGAGTGGCATATCAAGAGGACACAGGGTGTGTGAGGGGAGTGGAAAGTGGTGGCATGTGGAGGGGACATAGGGCGTGTGGGGAAAGTGGGAAGGGGTGGCATGTGGAGAGGACATAGGGTGTTTGTGGAGAGGGGGAAGGCGTGGCATATGGACAGGACATAGGGAGTGTGGGGAGAGGTGGGAGGAGTGGCATATGGAGAGGACATAGGTTGTTTGGGGAGAGGGGGAAGGTGTGGCATATGGAGAGGACATAGGGAGTGTGGGGAGAGGTGGGAGGAGTGGCATATGGAGAGGACATAGGGTGTGTGGGGAGAGGGGGAAGGAGTGGCATATGAAGAGGACACGGGGTGTGTGAGGAAAGTGGGAAGGGGTGGCATGTGGAGAGGACACAGGGTGTTTGAGGAGAGGGGGAAGGCGTGGCATATGGACAGGACCTAGGGTGTTTGTGGAGAGGGGGAATGTGTGGCATATGGAGAGGACATAGGGTGTTTGGGGAGAGGGGGAAGGTGTGGCATATGGAGAGGACATAGGGAGTGTGGGGAGAGGTGGGAGGAGTGGCATATGGAGAGGACATAGGGTGTGTGGGGAGAGGGGGAAGGAGTGGCATATGGAGCGGACATAGGGAGTGCGAGGAAAGTGGGAAGGGGCGGCATATGGAGAGGACATAGGGTGTGCGAGGAGAGTGGGAAGGGGTGGCATGTGGAGAGGACATAGGGTGCGTGAGGAGAGTGGCAAGGAGTGGCATATGAAGAGGACACAGGGTGTGTGAGGAGAGTGGGAAGGGGTGGCATATGAAGAGGACATAGGGTGTGCGAGGAGAGTGGGAAGGGGTGGCATGTGGAGAGGACATAGGGTGCGTGAGGAGAGTGGCAATTAGTGGCATATGAAGAGGACACAGGGTGTGTGAGGAGAGTGGAAAGTGGTGGCATGTGGAGAGGACATTGGGTGTGTGAGGAGAGGGGGAAGGGGTGGCATATGGAGAGGACATAGGGTGTTTGAGGAGTGGGGGGAGGAGTGGCATATAAAGAGGACGCAGGGTGTGTGAGGAGAGTGGGAAGAGGTGGCATGTGGAGAGGACATAGGGTGTGTGAGGAGAGTGGGAAGAGGTGGCATATGAAGAGGACACAGGGTGTGTGAGGGGAGTGGGAAGGGGTGGCATGTGGAGAGGACATAGGGCGTGTGGGGAGAGTGGGAAGGGGTGGCATATGGAGAGGACATAGGGTGTGTGAGGAGAGGGGGAAGGGGTGGCATATGAAGAGGACACAGGGTGTGTGAGGGGAGTGGAAAGTGGTGGCATGTGGAAGGGACATAGGGCGTGTGGGGAGAGTGGGAAGGGGTGGCATATGGAGAGGACATAGGGTGTGTGAGGAGAGGGGGAAGGGGTGGCATATGAAGAGGACACAGGGTGTGTGAGGGGAGTGGGAAGGGGTGGCATGTGGAGAGGACATAGGGCGTGTGGGGAGAGTGGGAAGGGGTGGCATATGGAGAGGACATAGGGTGTGTGAGGAGAGGGGGAAGGGGTGGCATATGAAGAGGACACAGGGTGTGTGAGGGGAGTGGGAAGTGGTGGCATGTGGAGGGGACATAGGGAGTGTGGGATGAGTGGGAAGGGGTGGCATATGGAGAGGACATAGGGTGTGTGAGGAGAGGGGGAAGGGGTGGCATATGAAGAGGACACAAGGTGTGTGAGGAGAGTGGGAAGGGGTGGCATGTGGAGAGGACATAGGGTGTGTGAGGAGAGGGGGAAGGAGTGGCATATGGAGAGGACATAGGGTGTGTGAGGAGAGGGGGAAGGGATGGCATATGGAGAAGACATAGGGTGTGCGAGGAGAGTGGGAAAGGGTGGCATATGGAGAGGACATAGGGTGTGCGAGGAGAGTGGGAAGGGGTGGCATGTGGAGAGGACATAGGGTGTGTGAGGAGAGGGGGAAGGGGTGGCATATGAAGAGGACACGGGGTGTGTGAGGAAAGTGGGAAGGTGTGGCATGTGGAGAGGACATAGGGTGTTTGGGGAGAGGGGGAAGGTGTAGCATATGGAGAGGACCTAGGGTGTGTGAGGAGAGTGGGAAGGGGTGGCATATGGAGAGGACATAGGGTGTGCGAGGAGAGTGGGAAGGGGTGGCATGTGGAGAGGACATAAGGTGTGTGAGGAGAGGGGGAAGGGGTGGCATATGAAGAGGACACAGGGTGTGTGAGGAGAGTATGAAGGGGTGGCATGTGGAGAAGACATAGGGTGTGCGAGGAGAGTGGGAAGGGGTGGCATATGGGGAGGACATAGGGGGTAGGAAAGTGGGAAGGGGTGGCATGTGGGGTGGACATAGGGCGTGTGGGGAGAGTGGGAAGGGGTGGCATATGGAGAGGACATAGGGTGTGTGAGGAGAGTGGGAAGGGGTGGCATATGAAGAGGACACAGGGTGTGTGAGGGAAGTGGAAAGTGGTGGCATGTGGAGGGGACATAGGGAGTGTGGGATGAGTGGGAAGGGGTGGCATATGGAGAGGACATAGGGTGTGTGAGGAGAGGGGGAAGGGGTGGCATATGAAGAGGACACAAGGTGTGTGAGGAGAGTGGGAAGGGGTGGCATGTGGAGAGGACATAGGGTGTGTGAGGAGAGGGGGAAGGAGTGGCATATGGAGAGGACATAGGGTGTGTGAGGAGAGGGGGAAGGGATGGCATATGGAGAAGACATAGGGTGTGCGAGGAGAGTGGGAAAGGGTGGCATATGGAGAGGACATAGGGTGTGCGAGGAGAGTGGGAAGGGGTGGCATGTGGAGAGGACATAGGGTGTGTGAGGAGAGGGGGAAGGGGTGGCATATGAAGAGGACACAGGGTGTGTGAGGAGAGTGGGAAGGGGTGGCATGTGGAGAAGACATAGGGTGTGCGAGGAGAGTGGGAAGGGGTGGCATATGGGGAGGACATAGGGAGTAGGAAAGTGGGAAGGGGTGGCATGTGGGGTGGACATAGGGTATGTGAGGAGAGTGGCAAGGAGTGGCATATGAAGAGGACACAGGGTGTGTGAGGAGAGTGGAAAGGGGTGGCATATGAAGAGGACACAGGGTGTGTGAGGAGAGTGGAAAGAGTTGGCATGTGGAGAGGACATAGGGTGTTTGGGGAGAGAGGGAAGGTGTGGCATATGGAGAGGACCTAAGGTGTGCGAGGAGAGTGGGAAGGGGTGGCATATGGAGCGGACATAGGGTGTGCGAGGAGAGTTGGAAGGGGTAGCATGTGGAGAGGACATAGGATGTGTGAGGAGAGTGGCAAGGAGTGGCATATGGAGAGGACATAGGGTGTTTGGGGAGAGGGGGAATGTGTGGCAAATGGAGAGGGCCTAGGGTGTTTGGGGAAAGGGGGAAGGTGTGGCATATGGAGAGGACATAGGGAGTGTGGGGAGAGGTGGGAGGAGTGGCATATGGAGAGGACCTAGGGTGTGCGAGGAGAGTGGGAAGGGGTGGCATGTGGAGAGGACATAGGGTGTGTGAGGAGAGTGGCAAGGAGTGGCATGTGGAGAGGACATAGGGTGTTTGAGGAAAGGGGGAATGTGTGGCAAATGGAGAGGACATAGGTTGTTTGGGGCAAGGGGGAATGTGTGGCAAATGGAGAGGGCCTAGGGTGTTTGGGGAGAGGGGGAAGGTGTGGCATATGGAGAGGACATAGGGAGTGTGGGGAGAGGTGGGAGGAGTGGCATATGGAGAGGACATAGGGTGTGTGGGGAGAGGGGGAAGGAGTGGCATATGGAGCGGACATAGGAAGTGCGAGGAAAGTGGGAAGGGGCGGCAAATGGAGAGGACATAGGGTGTGCGAGGAGAGTGGGAAGGGGTGGCATGTGGAGAGGACATAGGGTGCGTGAGGAGAGTGGCAAGGAGTGGCATATGAAGAGGACACAGGGTGTGTGAGGAGAGTGGGAAGGGGTGGCATATGAAGAGGACATAGGGTGTGCGAGGAGAGTGGGACGGGGTGGCATGTGGGGAGGACATAGGGTGCGTGAGGAGAGTGGCAAGGAGTGGCATATGAAGAGGACACAGGGTGTGTGAGGAGAGTGGAAAGTGGTGGCATGTGGAGAGGACATAGGGTGTGTGAGGAGAGGTGGAAGGAGTGGCATATGGAGAGGACATAGGGTGTGTGAGGAGAGGGGGAAGGGGTGGCATATGGAAAGGACATAGGGTGTGTGAGGAGAGGGGGGAGGAGTGGCATATAAAGAGAACACACGGTGTGTGAGGAGAGTGGGAAGAGGTGGCATGTGGAGAGGACATAGGGTGTGTGAGGAGAGGGGAAGGGGTGGCATATGAAGAGGACACAGGGTGTGTGAGGGGAGTGGAAAGTGGTAGCATGTGGAGGGGACATAGGGAGTGTGGGAAGACTGGGAAGGGGTGGCATATGGAGAGGACATAGGGTGTGTGAGGAGAGGGGGAAGGGGTGGCATATGAAGAGGACACAAGGTGTGTGAGGAGAGTGGGAAGGGGTGGCATGTGGAGAGGACATAGGGTGTGTGAGGAGAGGGGGAAGGAGTGGCATATGGAGAGGACATAGGGTGTGTGAGGGGAGGGGGAAGGGATGGCATATGAAGAGGACACATGGTGTGTGAGGAGAGTGGGAAGGGGTGGCATGTGGAGAGGACATAGGGTGTGTGAGGAGAGGGGGAAGGAGTGGCATATGGAGCGGACATAGGGTGTGCGAGGAGAGTGGGAAGAGGTGGCATGTGGAGAGGACATAGGGTGTGTGAGGAGAGGGGGAAGGGGTGGCATATGAAGAGGACACGGGGTGTGTGAGGAAAGTGGGAAGGGGTGGCATGTGGAGAGGACATAGGGTGTTTGGGGAGAGGGGGAAGGTGTGGCATATGGAGAGGACCTAGGGTGTGCGAGGAGAGTGGGAAGGGGTGGCATATGGAGAGGACATAGGGTGTGCGAGGAGAGTGGGAAGGTGTGGCATGTGGAGAGGACATAGGGTGTGTGAGGAGAGGGGGAAGGGGTGGCATATGAAGAGGACACAGGGTGTGTGAGGAGAGTGGGAAGGGGTGGCATGTGGAGAAGACATAGGGTGTGTGAGGAGAGGGGGAAGGGGTGGTATATGGAGAGGACATAGGGTGTGCGAGGACAGTGGGAAGGGGTGGCATATGGAGAGGACATAGGGTGGGCGAGGAGAGTGGGAAGGGTTGGCATATGGGGAGGACATAGGGAGTAGGAAAGTGGGTAGGGGTAGCATGTGGGGTGGACATAGGGTGTGTGAGGAGAGTGGCAAGGAGTGGCATATGAAGAGGACACAGGGTGTGTGAGGAGAGTGGAAAGGGGTGGCATATGAAGAGGACACAAGGTGTGTGAGGAGAGTGGAAATAGTTGGCATGTGGAGAGGACATAGGGTGTTTGGGGAGAGAGGGAAGGTGTGGCATATGGAGAGGACCTAAGGTGTGCGAGGAGAGTGGGAAGGGGTGGCATGTGGAGAGGACATAGGGTGTGTGAGAAGAGTGGCAAGGAGTGGCATATGAAGAGGACACAGGGTGTGTGAGGAGAGTGGAAATGGGTGGCATGTGGCGCGGACATAGGGTGTGTGTGGGGGAAGGTGTGGCATATGGAGAGGACATAGGATGTTTGGGGAGAGGGGGAAGGTGTGGCATATGGAGAGGACCTAGGGTGTGCGAGGAGAGTGGGTGGCATATGGAGAGGACATAGGGTGTGTGGGGAGAGGGGGAAGGAGTGGCATATGGTGAGGACATTGGGTGTGTGGGGAGAGGGGGAAGGAGTGGCATATGGCGCGGACATAGGTTGTGTGGGGAGAGAGGGAAGACGTGGCATATGGTGAGGACATAGGGTGTTTGGGGAGAGTGGGAAGGAGGGGCATATGATGAGGACATAGGGTGTGTGAGGAGAGGGGGAAGGTGTGGCATATGGAGAGGACCTAGGGTGTGCGAGGAGAGTGGGAAGGGGTGGCATATGGAGAGGACATAGGGTGTGCGAGGAGAGTGGGAAGGGGTGGCATGTGGAGAGGACATAGGGTGTGTGAGGAGAGTGGCAAGGAGTGGCATGTGGAGAGGACATAGGGTGTTTGGGGTGAGGGGGAATGTGTGGCAAATGGAGAGGGCCTAGGGTGTTTGGGGAGAGGGGGAAGGTATGGCATATGGAGAGGACATAGGGAGTGTGAGGAGAGTGGGAAGGGTTGGCATATGAAGAGGACACAGGGTGTGTGAGGAGAAGGGGAAGGAGTGGCATATGGAGAGGACATAGGTTGTGTGGGGAAAGGGGGAATGGTGGCATATGGAGAGGACCTAAGGTGTGCGAGGAGAGTGGGTGGCATATGGAGAGGACATAGGGTGTGTGGGGATAGGGGGAAGGAGTGGCATATGGTGAGGACATTGGGTGTGTGGGGAGAGGGGTAAGGAGTGGCATATGGCGAGGACATAGGTTGTGTGGGGAGAGAGGGAAGGCGTGGCATATGGTGAGGACATAGGGTGTTTGGGGAGAGGGGGAAGGAGTGGCATATGATGAGGACATAGGGTGTGTGAGGAGAGGGGGAAGGAGTGGCATATGGAGAGGACATAGGTTGTGTGGGGAAAGGGGGAATGGTGAGGACACAAGGTGTGTGTGGGCGGGGATGGGGGAGGGTGATGGTTTGTGGACGTGACCCCGTGCACCAAAAGTTGGTTGACCAGATGTGTTATTTCTGCGGCCCGTATCACTTCCGCTCTAGCGCTGCCATTGTCCGGGCTGACGGTCGTGGAAGCGGCTCTGGGTCGGTATCCATGGCACCACGAGAGGGACGTGTCACCAGGGTATAACGGGGTGGGTGTTTATTTATGCATTCTTGTCGGTGAGCTCGTTAAATACATAAAGTTATACAACTCCATGACACCGCGGCACTCCCATGTGCCTAAGTGGCAAGCTCCCCGCACGGTGGCGCTACGCAAGCTCCGCTTTTACCGCTGCTGTCGGCCGGGGGCAAATTTCAAGATTCTTGAAAAACTGTCAAATTTTCTGCAACATTTTGGTTTTCAACAATCAAGCATCAAAATAACGAGCTTTGCGTATTTAATACAGTAAAACACATCTTGTACCCTTTCAAAAAAGTTATAATTGTGACGGAACTCTTTCTTTCCATCACCTGATTTCAGGCGTTATTAGGCTTAGGCTGGATCCCAGAACTAATTTGTAAAAGTGCGCGACGCATTTTTCCTATCAATCTGCGCAGCGCCGCACTGGCGAACGAGTGTGAAAATGCAGTGAGGACGTAGGCGACAACAGAGATATAATGGAGCCCTAGCGGAGTGAGTCGAAGGCAGAGAGTGCCTAAGTGGTTCTTCTTTTAAATGAGGGGGGGGGGGGGGGCGTGGAAGGCACCACGCTCTTACCGTGCATTGCGAGATCGGTGAAGCCAGGTAAAATAATGTGATGACCGGACCAGGTAGGTCACTGGTTGTGAGTGTGCATTCATACACATTCCAGATATTGCTCGTTATAATGGATTACGTGCTACTGTCTGTGATGTGGGACACGCCCAGAACCGAATAATGCAAAACAAGCGTCAGAGAGGATCGATATAAACTCACTGGACTTTTCAGCCTTCGTGCGCAAACTGTGCCATCTAGAGCAACAAAAGGGGATTTCGGTGATAATTCACCCACCGTTTAAAAGTTAAAGTTGTCTTTCTCATTTGTGATTCTCTCCTCGGTATATGGGTTACTAAACGAACAGTTCAAACGAACACTAATACAAACATACATGTCTATTGTAATATGACGACGAGTGTTTTTGCTGGCGCCGTGCGATAGTGTACATGTTGAATGGTTGAACAATGCAAAGATTATTCAGCGCTGAACACTGTTAGCATATTTAAAACAAAAATATGATGAGCGAACGTATTTGTAGTAAAAATGTAGGGTTAAAATTAGATGTATTGTTGGAAATTGCTGAAGCTGGATTATCTGGTTGTGTCACAGCTCGGGTTGTTGATTCCACATTTAGTTTTAGTTTTAGTCAAATCACACTGATATATATAGCTGTCCCGGCAAAGACGAATAAAACCACCAAGTTTCACACAGTGACCGTTATGAGTCAGCAATACGTGATCTACATCGCAATACTGGCTAAACCACGGAGTCGAGGCATTGTTTTCGTCTGAATGGATACCGTGATTAATTCGAGTATCATATTTCTTCACGGAGAGATGGTGGCACGGAAGTACGTCTGCTCTATCCTCTTCCATCCATCACCCCCAACCCTCCGTGCCGTGATCACTGTTTGAAAGGTATCCGCAGCAACATGCCCGCGACCAAGCATTAAAGGCATCAGATGCTTACCCAGCGAAAGGTGCGGTCAGCGCCCCGTCAGTCTCACCAGACTGCGGGGTGCTATGTATGATAGTAGGGTGAGGGTCTCATTGGGCGGAATGGGTGCGTACCCCCTGCCCCCCACACCCCCACCCCTACCGCCGAACGTCCCCACCCCCTCCCCCCACCGCTCCCCTCCCTCATCCCCATAAGCAACAACCGGTACTGAACGCTGGTCATTCATACATACCACGTGACTGCGCCTCTCCCGGTTCCCACGGCCAGGCATTTCCGGCGTCAGTTATATTGCCAGTGGCGCCCCCCGACGGTCGGCCCGGGCTGACAGTCGGGACTCCGCTGGGAGGCCTGCATGATTCCATTGACTGCATTAGAACGTGCACTAAATGATGAGGTACGGCCGCTAGGTGATTGGGTCGGCTTGCATCGGCGGCCATTAAACGGTGATTGTTCCCCAGACGCAGGATACGTGTGGTCACATGCGACAGGGCACGGCATCAGCACAGGCGACCCCTCCTCAAACATATCTCATCGTTAATTTCTAGTTATGGGACTGGCTGATCCTGTTAGAGACAGGGACCCGTAAAGCAGGCCAAAGCTCGATCCAGCACCCCCACCCTGTGGCTGATACAGAACAGAGAACTCCCGGTAATAACCATGGCGACAGTCAAACGCGCACCAGAGTGCTGTTTAGGCCTTCAGGATTTTATTATCACGTAATTTACCACGTAGCCGAGAAATATATGTGGAAAATCAATCTGAAATAAAAAAAGATGACTTGTTGAAACTGCATGACATTTGAGGCATCTGTTAGCAGTAAGGCAGATATGATTAACGTGTGTAAAACAGGTTAGCTTCATTTAAAGCAATGATAAAAATCAAGGTTTAAATCAACGCATACGAAGATGAATGAATAGCTAATAAATACTGAATTAATAAATTCATAAATTATCAACAGAACACTAACATATTAAAGTGAATGGATAACCGCGTCTGTGTTAGCAAAAAAACAGACGTGATTTTGCAGCCAGCAACAGAATCAGCAAGCAACACCGCAACCCCCTGACACATTCTTACATGGTCATGGTCTTACTCGGTGTTGACTGTATATATGACGTCGCCAACTAACCACAGATGCAAGGGCCGTTTCATTAACGTGCCTTATCTTATCTCGTTACCACAGGAAAGGCGAGTGCTCTTGGCCACGTACATCCATCCCTTCTCTCTCCCCTTCCCCTCACTCCTTCCTCCGCTCCTATCCCTCGCCCCTTCCCTGTCCCTATCCCTCGCTCCTCATCTGTCTCTATCCCTCGCCCCTTCCTCTTCCTTCGTCCTTATCCCGTCATTTCTCCCCCTTCCATATTTCTCATCCCTCCCACGTTCATGTTCCTCACCCCTCCCCCGACCCAATCAATCGCTCCTACCCTGTCCCTAGCCTTTAACCCTCCCCCGTCCCTGGCGCCCACCCCTCCCCTGTCCTTGTACCTCGCCCCTCCACGATGGACTTTTAATTGACAACTGAATAACATTTCATAACAAGGATTTCTTGTATTCCCACACCAGCTTGGATCCGAAGTATTAATTTCTGCCATTAGCGGCCAATGGTAAATCAACCCCACAAGATCAGACTGACCTTTCGTATGTAACACATAGACTAAAAGCATCAGAATTTAAAAGTGAAAAATGCTTTTGGAAGCTAAACACTTCACTTTTAAAAGATATAGAAGTTGTTAATACCGTTAAAATCTGTATATAGTATGTAGATGTCCCTTTCAACATTAATGATCAGATTTCTTTCAACATCAGGGTAAGGACCATATATGGGGCTTTGTTTCAGAAACAAAAAGAACCTGTGAAAGAGATTATACTTGAAGTTGAGCAAAAGAAGCTAGTGGCAAGCTATGATCTTTTCCCATAGATAAAAGAACGTAGGGTTGAGACGCTTATACTCGTGAAATGAAGATTTGGAATGTTAAGGCACGGCTCAAGGTACATATGGGTTCCCGGCAGCATTCTATACTTTTTGGGGGAATTTTTAGTAACAATCATAAACTATGCCGATCAGCCATTCCACGACAGGAAATTGTAACTAGTGTTCCAAATAGAGATACTACCAGAGAGTATCTGAACAATGGATCATTCATTACATTATATGATACAGTTGTTTGGTATGTTTCCGGTTTTTTTCTAGGCTTTTAGAAGTTTCACACCATTTGAAGAACATTATATACTGAGCTCAAAAACAAAAAAAGAGCTATAAACATTTCAATGAGATGCCATATTTTTAATATGTGGTTCCATGTATATTCTTAGCAATATAGCATGTATTAGGTCTGCCTGATGCCACGAGTTATACGATTATGGAAGTGAAAAAATAAAAACGTACTTCAATAGAAACATTTATTACACGTGAGGCGTTAGCGGCCCAAAATATTAGGAAATTTAAATGTCTGCATTTGTTTTTTCACGACACGAAACATTTCACGTCATATTGCATGTAAAATAAATTATGGAAACCCGATCAACTGCGGTTTCAAGGATGACGAAGGCACGCATATAGGGCAGCTAGAGCGGGTATGATATGGATCTTGGGCATAAATACTTGCCTCTAAAGATCTCGTGTCTAATGGTGACACACTAGCCAATGTGGGTGTCCAGTATCAGTCGCTGTAGCACCGCCCGCAAATGGAACAGCATTGCAAAAAGGCTAATAAAAATGCCACCGTGACGTCCTGTAAGGTGACCTTGTAAATGTGACCTTCTGAAGGTGACATTGTGCGCTGTGTAATATCCTGTGGCGTCCTCTTGGTCACGACGGGTGTCTATACTGGACGAGCAGCCATGAGACAGAAAGAAAGAGAGATCGACATGCAATAGAAGGATTAGTTGTTCTCTGTGTTGGGTTACCCATGTGCAAATGCTGCATTCAGTGTTATGGCCTGCAAATGAGTATCGTATCTAATGACTCATGGTGCATTCCCCAATATCACGACTATATGCAGGGGGCTTAAAATTTCACCCATTGATGTATGGATTGATATGAGAGTTTTACATCATACAAGGCTCATTGTCTATCAGATACACACCCTCCAATACGCATTCAACCTCTATGATGATAGCGGTAATCACTCTCTGATGTTAGTACGCTAACAGATTTTCCCATGTTCATTCTATCTTTGACATTATGGCGGTATTGGTTCATCCAGTGTTCATTCTTTGATATTAAAATACATTGGGGCAGTATACACGTCCTCATTCTCTGCAATGAAGACGTCAACACATTAGGTTTATCTCCGCGCCGCGCCAGATGTAAATATTGAGGATACTACACAACCCTCCAAAACTCAGACCATTTCCCACATCAATCACCCTGTCACCATCTAAGGGGTGAAAACATCTTTCTAAAACGTCGTTCGGTTTTTTAAAGTTTTATGTGTCTGAAACAACGCTTAATTAAGTCAAGTTCAGCCGTCAACGTTGACGTGGGGAAATGAATGAGCAACTTAGCTTGCCATGAGAAAGTCTGCATGTGTGCAAACAAGATGAAATCAATGCCGGAGACACGAGCAGTGATCCTGCTAACTTCGAGAGGTATCTACATACACGCGTATTGCGTGAAAGGCCTGGCTGGAGTTTATTCGACATCATGGTCGGACACGTTAATTGGCCCTCGACATTGCGGCGGCTCCTGGAATTTTCGGGGGTTTAGTGGAAGGTAGTAGGGGGGTGCGGGGGGGGGCGGGGCGAGGGATGACGTTTAGATGACTCCTGACCTAAAGATGCATGTTATGTCTTATTTATGTAGCACCATTGAGTGGATAATAGTGAAAGACAATTTATTCATCGGATTTATTTGTACATGCTAATATTTGTATTTTGTAAACGAACAGATCCATTCCATCCCTGATGCACCCCTCCCGTTACGCCCAACGCCGTGATTAATGATGGTAACGAAACAATCAATTTCAACGGATATGGCCGGCCAAAAAATGTTTTTTTGTTATTCCCAGTTCAATACTGGCTAATATGCCGATTGGTGTGATGAGATACATGATTTGGTTCAATAAGGAACGAAAGAAGCGCGATCTGAGTTTTCTTTATCGGAATGACATGGCCATTTGCTATAGACGGCCTTGGGACAGGCTGAGGGATGTCCTAAAAGGCCTAATTCAGGAATCTCCGTTTCTTCATCAACATATCAACTGCATGTCAGGCATCTCAAGCTCATTTTTAAGAGTTAAACAGCCGTTAAGATCTTACAGTATAAAAGTGTATTATATGGCAACGGGAAACCCAAACATATCTTGCCCTAAGTGAAAAAAATTTCGAGCGATTGATTGTCTAAATAAGTAAGATGTCAACATTCTAATAAAATCTAGTTCTAGATTATGAATTCGACTTCTGCGGACCAAAGAGGCTAAGCCGAAAATGCAAAACTTCCGGGCGTAAACCCCACGTAGCTTACTTAAATCCACCTATAGCGCTAAGTGGAACATTTTTCGAGCGATAATCGGGTCGAAAATATATATAGAAGTATTCACCCAAGAGGTGGATTTTCTGAATCAATAAAGCGCTAATATTGTACTGAAGAGGATTTCTTGATCTTAAGCACGGCCACGACAACCAGCTGATGAGGCTACGACCAAAATGTACTTTGCTTATACTACGTGTGGTTTATGAATGCCGCCCTCGTGGACACAAATTGTTCTCGGTTTAAAGATGGCATTAACTGCTTTCTCGACGTAACATGAAAGATGTGGCGCTCCCGACATTGTGCTTCTCTGTGATTATACAATTTTAGCTATACATCTGGCTTTGTCCTGCGGCCCGTTCCGTGAAGCCCCCCTCCCACACACAAGGCATAGGCATTAGGATCAGTTAATTGTTTTTAGTAATTTTAGGTGTCATAAAAGTATTTTAATGGTAAGTCAAATCAAAATATTTTACTTAAGTAAAAATACGTTTAATATTAAGTCAAATAAAAATACGTTTGTTACTAAGTCAAATAAAAATAGTTTAATATTAAGTCAAATAAAAATACGTTTAATCTTAACTCAAATAAAAATACATTTAATATTAACTCAAATAAAAATACGTTTAATATTAAGTCGAATAAATTTACGTTTAATATTAAGTCCAATAAAAATACGTTTGTTATTAAGTCCAATAAAAATAGTTTAATATTAAGTCAAATAAAAATACGTTTAATCTTAACTCAAATAAAAATACGTTTAATATTAACTCAAATAAAAATACGTTTAATATTAAGTCGAATAAAGATACGTTTAATATTAAATCAAGTAAAAATGTTTCCAATTAAGAAGCGTAACATTGATGTTTGACAGTAGTGTCACCTGCTATAATTAGCTGGATTACTGGAGTGTTCATCCACCTGGCAAGTTTTCATTAGCCATCTTGTTTGCTTCTGGCCATCACACATCATGTTCAAGTTCAATGACTTTTTTAAGTCTTAAGTTTTAATCACGATCAGTATCGAATGTTTATCTTGCACACGATGAGCGTTCCCAAGCCAATAAAGTTTCACAAGAGCATACATTTGCGAGGATACACTTTTTTACCATTCAAACTCCATCCCCTCCCTCTCTCGGTCATAACATTTTCAATCACCGCCGTGGGAAGGAGTGGCATATGGCGACGACAGAGGGTGTGAGGCGAGGGGGAAGGAGTGGCCGATGGCGACGACATAGGGTGTGTGGGGAGAGGGGGAATGACTGGCATGTGGCGACGACATAGGGTGTGTGAGGAGAGGGGAAAGGAGTGGCATGTGGCGACGACATAGGGTGTGTGAGGAGAGGGGGAAGTAGTGGCCGATGGCGACGACCTAGGGTGTGTGGGGAGAGGGGGAAGGAGTGGCATGTGGCGACGACATAGGGTGTGTGAGGAGAGGGGGAAGGAGTGGCATGTGGCGACGACATAGGGTGTGTGACGAGAGGGGGAAGTAGTGGCCGATGGCGACGACATAGGGTGTGTAAGGAGAGGGGGAAGGACTGGCCGATGGCGACGACATAGGGTGTGTGGGGAGAGGGGAAAGGAGTGGCATGTGGCGACGACATAGGGTGTGTGAGGAGAGGGGGAAGGAGTGGCATGTGGCGACGACATAGGGTGTGTGAGGAGAGGGGGAAGGACTGGCCGATGGCGAAGACATAGGTTGTGTGAGGAGAGGGGGAAAGACTGGCCGATGGCGAAGACATAGGGTGTGTGAGGAGAGGGGGAAGGACTGGCCGATGGCGACGACATAGGGTGTGTGAGGAAAGGGAGAAGGACTGGCCGATGGCGAAGACATAGGGTGTGTGAGGAGAGGGGGAAGGACTGGCCGATGGCGAAGACATAGGGTGTGTGAGGAGAGGGGGAAGGCCTGGCCGATGGCGACGACATAGGGTGTGTGAGGAGAGGGAGAAGGACTGGCCGATGGCGAAGACATAGGGTGTGTGAGTAGAGGGGGAAGGACTGGCCGATGGCGAAGACATAGGGTGTGTGGGGAAAGGGGAAAGGAGTGGCATGTGGCGACGACATAGGGTGTGTGAGGAGAGAGGGAAGGACTGGCCGATGGCGACGACATAGGGTGTGTGGGGAGAGGGGGAAGGACTGGCATATGGCGACGACCTAGGGTGTGTTTGGATTGGGGGGAGGAGTGGCATGTGGCGACGACATAAGGTGTGTGAGGAGAGGGGGAAGGAGTGGCCGATGGCAAAGATATAGGGTGTGTGAGGAGAGAGGGAAGAACTGGCCGATGGCGACGACATAGGGTGTGTGGGGAGAGGGGGAAGGACTGGCATGTGGCGACGACATAAGGTGTGTGAGGCGAGGGGGAAGGAGTGGCCGATGGCAAAGATATAGGGTGTGTGAAGAGAGGGGGCAGGAGTGGCCGATGGCGACGACATAGGGTGTGTGGGGAGAGGGGGAAGGACTGGCCGATGGCGACGACATAGGGTGTGTGGGGAGAGGGGGAAGGAGTGGCCGATGGCAAAGATATAGGGTGTGTGAGGAGAGGGGGAAGGAGTGGCCGATGGCGACGATATAAGGTGTGTGGGGAGAGGGGGAAGGACTGGCATATGGCGACGACATAGGGTGTGTGAGGAGAGGGGGAAGGACTGGCCGATGGCGACGACATAAGGTGTGTGAGGAGAGGGGGAAGGAGTGGCCGATGACGACGACATAGGGTGTGTGAGGAGAGGGGGAAGGAGTGGCCGATGGCACAGATATAGGGTGTGTGAAGAGAGGGGGCAGGAGTGGCCGATGGCGACGACATAGGGTGTGTGGGGAGAGGGGGAAGGACTGGCCGATGGCGACGACATAGGGTGTGTGGGGAGAGGGGGAAGGAGTGGCCGATGGCAAAGATATAGGGTGTGTGAGGAGAGGGGGAAGGAGTGGCCGATGGCGAAGACATAGGGTGTGTGAGGAGAGGGGGAAGGACTGGCTGATGGCGACGACATAGGGTGTGTGGGGAGAGGGGGAAGGAGTGGCCGATGGCGACGACATAGGGTGTGTGAGGACAGGGGGAAGGACTGGCCGAAGGCGACGACATAGGGTGTGTGAGGAGAGGGGGAAGGACCGGCCGATGGCGACGACATAGGGTGTGTGAGGACAGGGGGAAGGAGTGGCATATGGCGACGACATAGGTTGTGTGAGGAGAGGGGGAGGGAGTGGCCGATGGCGACGACATACGGTGTGTGAGGAGAGGGAGAAGGAGTGACATGTGGCGACGACATAGGGTGTGTGAGGATTGGGGGAAAGAGTGGCCGATGGCGACGACATAGGGTGTGTGAGGAGAGGGGGAACGACTGGCCGATGGCGACGACATAGGGTGTGTGAGGAGAGGGGGAAGGAGTGGCACATGGCGACGACATAGGGTGTGTGGGGAGAGGGGGGAGGAGTGGCCGATGGCGACGACATAGGGTGTGTGGGGAGAGGGGGAAGGAGTGGCATGTGGCGACGACATAGGGTGTGTGACGAGAGGGGGAAGGAGTGGCCGATGGCGAAGACATAGGGTGTGTGAGGAGAGGGGGAAGGAGTGGCATGTGGCGACGACAGAGGGTGTGTGAGGAGAGGGGGAAGGAGTGGCATGTGGCGACGACATAAGGTGTGTGAGGAGAGGGGGAAGGAGTGGCCGATGGCAAAGATATAGGGTGTGTGAAGAGAGGGGGCAGGAGTGGCCGATGGCGACGACATAGGGTGTGTGGGGAGAGGGGGAAGGACTGGCCGATGGCGACGACATAGGGTGTGTGGGGAGAGGGGGAAGGAGTGGCCGATGGCAAAGATATAGGGTGTGTGAGGAGAGGGGGAAGGAGTGGCCGATGGCGAAGACATAGGGTGTGTGAGGAGAGGGGGAAGGACTGGCTGATGGCGACGACATAGGGTGTGTGGGGAGAGGGGGAAGGAGTGGCCGATGGCGACGACATAGGGTGTGTGAGGACAGGGGGAAGGACTGGCCGAAGGCGACGACATAGGGTGTGTGAGGAGAGGGGGAAGGACCGGCCGATGGCGACGACATAGGGTGTGTGGGGAGAGGGGGAAGGACTGGCTGATGGCGACGACATAGGGTGTGTGGGGAGAGGGGGAAGGAGTGGCCGATGGCGACGACATAGGGTGTGTGAGGACAGGGGGAAGGACTGGCCGAAGGCGACGACATAGGGTGTGTGAGGAGAGGGGGAAGGACCGGCCGATGGCGACGACATAGGGTGTGTGGGGAGAGGGGGAAGGACTGGCCGATGGCGACGACATAGGGTGTGTGAGGACAGGGGGAAGGAGTGGCATATGGCGACGACATAGGGTGTGTGAGGAGAGGGGGAGGGAGTGGCCGATGGCGACGACATAGGGTGTGTGAGGAGAGTGGGAAGGAGTGGCACATGGCGACGACCTAGGGTGTGTGGGGAGAGGGGGAAGGAGTGGCCGATGGCGACGACATAGGGTGTGTGGGGAGAGGGGGAAGGAGTGGCATGTGGCGACGACATAGGGTGTGTAACGAGAGGGGGAAGGAGTGGCCGATGGCGAAGACATAAGGTGTGTGAGGAGAGGGGGAAGGAGTGGCATGTGGCGACGACATAGGGTATGTGAGGAGAGGGGGAAGGAGTGGCATGTGGCGACGACAGAGGGTGTGTGAGGAGAGGGGGAAGGAGTGGCATGTGGCGACAACATAGGGTGTGTGACGAGAGGGGGAAGGAGTGGCCGATGGCGACGACATAGGGTGTGTGAGGAGAGGGGGAAGGAGTGGCATGTGGCGACGACATAGGGTGTGTGAGGAGAGGGGGAAGGAGTGGCATGTGGCGACGACATAGCGTGTGTGAGGAGAGGGGGAAGGAGTGACCGATGGCGAAGACATAGGGTGTGTGGGGAGAGGGGGAAGGAGTGGCCGATGGCGACGACATAGGGTGTGTGAAGAGAGGGGGAAGGAGTGGCCAATGGCGACGACGTAGGGTGTGTGGGGAGAGGGAGAAAGACTGGCCGATGGCGACGACAGAGGGTGTGTGGGGAGAGGGGGAAGGAGTGGCCGATGGCGAAGACATAGGGTGTGTGGGGAGAGGGAGAAGGACTGGCCGATGGCGACGACAGAGGGTGTGTGGTGAGAGGGGGAAGGACTGGCATGTGGCGACGACATAGGGTGTGTGAGGAGAGGGGGAAGGAGTGGCCGATGGCGACGACATAGGGTGTGTGGGGAGAGAGGGAAGGAGTGGCAGATGGCGACGACATAGGGTGTGTGAGGAGAGGGGGAAGGACTAGCCGATGGCGACGACAGAGGGTGTGTGACGAGAGGGGGAAGGAGTGGCATATGGCGACGACATAGGGTGTTTGGGGAGAGGGGGAAGGACTGGCCGATGGCGAAGACATAGGGTGTGTGGGGAGAGGGGGAAGGAGTGGCATGTGGCGACGACATAGGGTGTGTCTGTCCTTGTACCTCGCCCCTCCACGATGGACTTTTAATTGACAACTGAATATCATTTCATAACAAGGATTTCTTGTATTCCCACACCAGCTTGGATCCGAAGTATTAATTTCTGCCATTAGCGGCCAATGGTAAATCAACCCCACAAGATCAGACTGACCTTTTGTATGTAACACATAGACTAAAAGCATCAGAATTTAAAAGTGAAAAATGCTTTTGGAAGCTAAACACTTGACTCTTAAAAGATATAGAAGTTGTTAATACCGTTAAAATCTGTATATTAAACACCATGAAAACGCCAGATGTCCCTTTCAACATTAATGATCAGATTTCTTTCAACATCAGGGTAAGGACCATATATGGTGCTTTGTTTCAGAAACAAAAAGAACCTGTGAAAGAGATTATACTTGAAGTTGAGCAAAAGAAGCTAGTGGCAAGCTATGATCTTTTCCCATAGATAAAAGAACGTAGGGTTGAGCCGCTTATACTCGTGAAATGAAGATTTATAATGTTAAGGCACGGCTCAAGGTACATACGGATTCCCGGCAGCATTCTATATTTTTGGGGGGAATTTTTAGTAACAATCATAAACTATGCCGATCAGCCATTCCACGACAGGAAATTGTAACTAGTGTTCCAAATAGAGATACTACCAGAGAGTATCTGAACAATGGATAACTCATTACATTATATGATACAGTTGTTTGGTGTGTTTCCAGTTTTTCCTAGGCTTTTAGAAGTTTTACACCATTTAAAGAGCATTATACACTGAGCTCACCAACGAAAAAAGAGCTATAAACATTTCAATGATATGCCATACTTTTAACATGTGGTTCCATGTATATTCTTAGCAATATAACATGTATTGGGTCTGCCTGATGTCACGACTTGTCGTACAATTATGGAAATAAAAAAATAAAAACGTGCTTCAATGGAATTGTTTATTACACGTGAGGCGTTAGCGGCCAAACATGTTAGGAAATTTAAATGTCTGAATTAGTTTTTTCACGACACGAAACATTTCACGTCATATTGCATGTAAAATAAATTATGGAAACCCGATCAACTGCGGTTTCAAGGATGACGAAAGCACGCATAGAGGGCGGCTAAAGCGGGTATGATATGGATCTTGAGCATAAATACTTGCCTCTAAAGATCTCGTTTCTAATGGTGACACACTAGCCAATGTGGGTGTCCAGTATCAGTCGCTGTAGCACCGCCCGCAAATGGAACAGCATTGCAAAAAGGCTAATAAAAATGCCACTGTGACGTCCTGTAAGGTGACCTTGTAAATGTGACCTTCTGAAGGTGACATTGTGCGCTGTGTAATATCCTGTGGCGTCCTCTTGGTCACGACGGTTGTCTATACTGGACGAGCAGCCATGAGACAGAAAGAAAGGGAGATCGACATGCAATAGAAGGAATAGTGTTGTGTTGGGTTACCCATGTGCAAATGCTGCATTCAGTGTTATGGCCTGCAAATGAGTATCGTATCTAATGACTCATGGTGCATTCCCCAATATCACGACTATATGCAGGGGGCTTAGCATTTCACCCATTGATGTATGGATTGATATGAGAGTTTTACATCATACAAGGCTCATTGTCTATCAGATACACACCCTCCAATACGCATTCAACCTCTATGATGATAGCGGTAATCACTCTCTGATGTTAGTACGCTAACAGATTTTCCCATGTTCATTCTATCTTTGACATTATGGCGGTATTGGTTCATCCAGTGTTCATTCTTTGATATTAAAATACATTGGGGCAGTATACACGTCCTCATTCTCTGCAATGAAGACGTCAACACATTAGGTTTACCCACGCGCCGCGCCAGATGTAAATATTGAGGATACTACACAACCCTCCAGAACTCAGACTCTTTCCCACATCTATCAACCTGTCAACCATCTAAGGGGTAAAAAACATCTTTCTAAAACGTCGTTCCGTTTTTAAAAGTTTTATGTGTCTGAAACAACGCTTAATTCAGTCAAGTTCAACCGTCGACGTTGACGTGGGGAAATGAATGAGCATCTTAGCTTGCCATGGGAACGTCTGCATGTGTGCAAACAAAATGAAATCAATGCCGGAGACACGAGCAGTGATCCTGCTAACTTCGAGAGGCATCTACATGCACGCGTATTGCGTGAAATTCCTGGCTGGAGATGCGACAGCAAGGTTTACAAAGACTAATTGCGTTTCTCGCCTGGACATTGCTTGCCGCATCTAATCAGGTTACAATGAGTCATTTATTATGATAATCCTTTCTTGTTTATTCGACGTCATGGTCAGACACGTTAATTGGCCCTCGACATTTCGGCGGCTCCTGCAATGTTCGGGGGGTTGAAGGAAGGGGGGCGAGGGGCGGCGGGTTGGGGGGGGGGGGGGGGGGGCACGTTTAGATGATGCCTGACCTAGAGATGCAGATTATTTCTTATTTATGTAGCATCAAGGTGTGGATAATAGTGAAAGACAATTTATTTATCGGATTTATTTGCAAAATGTCATGCACATGCTTATTAGAATATATGTATTTTGTAAACGAACAGATCTATTGTATTCCTGGACCAACCCATTGCCCCATTACGCCCAACACCGTGATTAATGATGGCAAAGAAACAATCAATTTCAACGGATATGGCCGGTCTAAAAAAGATTTATTCTCAGTTCAAAGCTATTATTCTACGTTTTTCCTCTCGTAATTGCAATCAATTAATCATTCCTTGTCGTTCAGTGCCTCGATCCCAACCCGGCGACCCTGCCACCCCCGCCCCCCCCCCCGTAACCCCCGGGCTGCCGAGGCGCCAGGAAGACACCCATGACCTCATCACCGTGTGTACCGTTCTCTTATCAACAACGATTTATTAACGGCCAGAAATGTGTATGTCCCTAGCGCAGTTGAGCTCTAAAAAGGAACCAGAGCCCCAGGCAATGGTCTTTGACAAAGTATCGTAGGCGAGCAGGTTTACTGTGCTACAATAAATAAACGGAAGACGAATTACGCTTAAAATCCCTTTACTTTGGACCACTGAATATGTTTGTCGCGGTATGCTGGTACGCAATACTGGATAATACACCGATTGATTTGATGAGACACATGATTTAGTTTAATCAGGAACGAAAGAAGCGCGATCTGAGTTTTCTTTATCGGAATGACATGGCCATTTGCTAAATGACCGCCTTGGTGGGCGGAGCCAAAAGGCCTTATTCAAGAATCGTTTCTTCATTAAGATGACCACTGCAAAAAGCATTGATCTGCCTGTATGTCAATCTCATCTTTAAGAGTTGAACAGCAGTATAACAGTATATTATATGACAACGGGAAACCCAAACGTAGCTTACGCTAAGTGAAAAACAATTCTAGCGATTGATTTTCTGAATAAGTAAGGTGTCAACATTCTGAAAAAATCTAGTTCTAGATTAGGAATTCGACTACTGCGGACTAAAGAGGCTAAGACGAAAATGCACTTTTCGTTCGTAAACCACACGTAGATTACTTAAATCAACCTATAGCGTTAAGTGGAACAAATTTCGAGCGATAATCGGGTCGAAAATATACTTATAAGTATTCACACAAGAGGTGGATTTTCGGAATCAGGAAAGCGCTAATATTGTATTTAAATGGATTTCTTGATCTTAAACACGGCCACGACACCAGCTACGGCCAAAATGTACTTTGCTTATGCTACGTGCGGTTTATGAATAGCCTACCTCCCTCGTGGACACAATTTTTTCTCGGTTTAGAGATGGCATTAACCGCTTTCTCGACGTAACATGAAAGATGTGGTGCTCCCCACATGTTGCTTATCTGTGATTATAATGCCTCTGGCTTTTTCCTGCGGCCCCGTTCCAGGAAGCCCCCCTCCCACGCACAAGGCATAGGCACGAGGATCAGTTCAATATTTTTAATATTAAGTCAAATGATGGACTGGTTTGAATGCGATACGCATTGCCTTTTTGCAATCGTAATAAAACAAAAATATAATTAGTCAAATAAGTTTGTTTAGCAAATCTTAGTAATTTTAAGTGTCATAAAGGTATTTTAATTGTAAGTCAAATCAAAATATCTTACACAAGTAAAAATACGTTTAATATTAAGTCAAATATAATACATTTAATATTAAGTCAAATATAATACATTTAATATTAAGTCAAATATAATACATTTAAAATAAACTCAAATAAAAATACGCTTAATATTAAGTCAAATAAAAATACGCTTAATGTTAGGTCAAGTAAAAATGTTGTCAATGAAGATGCGTAACATTGATGTTTCACAGTAGTACGTGTCAGCTGCTTTAATTAGTTAGATCACTGGAGTGTTCATCCATCTGGCAAGTTTTCATTCGCCATCTTGCTGGCCTCTGGCCATCACACATCGTGTTGAAGTTCAATGAGAGCTATAACATGAGAGCAAAGTTTCTTGTTTACCATTCACACTCCATCCATTTCCTCTCCCGGTCAAAACACCCCCCCCCCCCCGATAACCTCCTTTTTATTGCAACAAGACCGGATCGCCTCTGAAAAGCCGTAAGGTTATAATACGTGAATGAAATAAATAATATATAGGCCTATAGGACTATAAAGTCTCGTTCGCTTAGATTTCCGGTTTACTTATTTGGGGGACAACCAAACGAAGCACGTGTTCGGAACGAGTTTAGAATCTCTGCGCACACTGGTATCCTGACTATCTGGGACGTAGGGGTGACGTGTATGTTACGCAAAGAGAGAGACTGGGAACCAGACTACCTGCGCAAAAGCCAGGCGCCGAGGGGTGGGTCCATTGCGGAAGGCCTAGCGCTATGATTAAGAATATTTAAGAAATATAACTTCACAAAACGGATAGATGACATATTTTTTTATTCGTTGGCGCCATCACAATGACGAACATTTGTTACGACGGAACAATACGACTGAGAAACTAACGTTTTTTTGCATTTCCTACGAAAACGAGGCATTATGACGTCACACGGATTCTCTCCGGTGACAACGTTGGCGCAACGCTTCAAACAGAAAACTTACAAAAATGAAGAAACTTGATCTTTTCGTGATCAAAAAATTAAACGAAAACATCCAACTGGTCTTATTTTATCTTTACCATGTGGTTTAATGACGCACCCGTGTGTTGTTAATCCATGGACTGCACATCTTGACAGCGGAATGGTTCAGTCGATCACTTGCTCTCGCCATTTTTGTTACCGCGGAGGCACGCGAAACTCACTAGGATCACTCACTGTTTGGTGAACTTGCGAAAGCCCGGGTGCAAGGCTAAATTTAGAATGTTATTTTTAGCTTTCGAGTGTTTTGAAGACGGATTTTTCCTTGTATTGTTCCTTGTATATTTCTTGTATAAGTTCTGCGCTTCATCGCCTCCAAATATTTTAACGTATATCTCCCATAGCCATGTTTAGTGAAATGGTACTCATAGTCTTTACAATAAACTGACCTATGGCTGCCAATACATCAACATGGATACACTGGTATCCTGACTATCTGTGACGTAGGCGTGAGGTGTATGTTACGCAAAGAGGGAGACTAGGAACCAGACTACCTGCGCAAGAGCCAGGCGCCGAGGGGTGGGTCCATTGCGGAAGGCCTGGTGATATAATTAAGAATATTTAAGAGATATAGCTGCCCAAAACGGATAGACGACATATTTTTCATTCATTTGCGCCACCACAATGACTAATATCTGTTACGACGGGACGGCACGGCTGAGAAACTAACGTTTGTTTGCATTTCCACTATTTCAGTGATACGCAGAGATTCTAAACTCGTTCCGAACACGTGCTTCGTTTGTTTGTCCCCAAAATGAGTAAACCGGAAGTCTAGGCGAAGGAGACTTTATAGCCCTATACACTCTCTCGCTTATCTCCTTGTGGTGCTGGAGGAATTGGTTTCTCGATCAGGCTGTTACAAAAAATTGTAAGTGTCGGTTTCTTTATCGATAAAATGAGAAAACAAAATGTGTATTTTTATTGCATAGCACTGAAAATTATCAATTATGATCAACATGTTTTTATTTACGCAGTCGTAAAGTAGGCATTGCCGGTCCGTTCGTTTACCGCCGACAACCGCCGGCTACCGCCGACAACCACCGGCTACCACCGACAACCGCCGGATACCACCGACTAAGAGTAACAGCCTCTTTTCTTTTATTTAGCGCCGACAAGCAATGTGAAGAAATGAGATAACGAATAAGAAATCATTTAAACGGTCAAATTTATTTACATAGAGTACATAGTTTATGCATATTATACATGAGACATCAACGTCCATAGGATATGTGTTGCGTTTTCACTGTAACAAGTTGATTTTTTTGCGGCTGCTTGTTGTGCGGTCAGCTCGTTTCCTCTTCCTCTGCTGGGGCTTCTTTCCGGCACTTGAGGGAACGGAGGGAACGCGTAGCTGACCTTTGGAACAAACAACGTGAGGGCCCTGGGGCTTGGCCTGGATCAACTTCTTGAGCCGCAAGTCTTTCTCAGTAGTTGTCATGGATGTCCAGGTCTGTGGTGAAACTGTCAATCGGTCTAGGGTAGGAATAACTGTGAAGTTCCCTTGTCCAGATAAGGACCTTCTCAGGTCTGCATACTGGGTCGCCACGATCTTGTGTAGTATTTTGATGAGTTGAGGTAGTTTCTTCGGTGTCCAGTTGATAGCGCATTTCAACACATGGTTCATCGACTCGGCGTTGTTGTTAGTCCACAGGCTCGTTCCAGTCGTCTGACTTTGTTTCCCGGCGAAGACATGTCGCCTAATCAAAGGAAACAGTCTCTTTTCACAATATTGCTGCATTTTCGGGATGTCTGATAGTTGTTCCATCAGCTGCATTTGTCGCTCATCAAATGTTGTCGAATCGTCAGCAGCAGCTAGTCCGGTCTCCGCGTGACACATCCCGGAGACAAGTCTGTCTCTACGAGATGTGGGAACGCCAACCTTGTCTGACATGTATCGACGAGCGTTCTCAGACAAGTGACGAAGGCAAAGAAGATGAGTTGATTCGGGGAAGCAATCGTGAATGGCCTTCGTCAAAGCCTTTTCTTCGTCACTGCCAAGCAGGAAGCCGTCCATCTTCAAGCTGGTGTTGACAGTCTTCTGGAACAGCATCTTCAGATGGCTGAAGAAACCGTAGTAAGTTTCATATTTTCCATCCCAATGAAGCAGCATAGGTCCCATGAAGATAGGACTCTCTGCAGATTCCCTTCTGATAGCAGTTGTACACTTGAAGACGGTCGTAGTCACAAAACACTCTCCTAAATTGAATGTTCTATCGATGCCGACGACGTTGTCCTGGCCAATCGCGGTCAAATTTTTCATCTGTGTAATTTGGCTGTCAAGGTACAGAATGACGGACGGCAGCTTTCCCTCGCTGATTAGCAGGTGTCGGACGAACCGATGTTCGTGCAACACGTTCTGCACCGCAGCCACCTGGTCAGCGATGTTGTTGCTGCTGGGCTGTCCGCTATCTTCCTTCTCTTGATGGCGGACTCGCCGAACGTGAGCAGTATTTCTTGGTGTAGTCGCGGAGTCGTTTAGGAGCATATCGGTGTACACTGCGGTCGGTCGGGCATCCTTCCTTGCAAGAATACCATCCTTGTTGGCCCCCTGCATGCGAACAAAGGGTTGGTTGCATCCGTCGTTGCCATGAGAAGAGAAGTCAGGTTGGTCCCCTTGGTATTCTACCAAAAACTTGCCCGTCAGTTCGGGGGCGGAGCTTTCCTCAATCCAGGTCACACGTTTCTTGAAGGCAGCACTGCTTTTGTGGTTCACGCTGTATCTGCCGATCTTCAAAACAGAGTCGACGGGAGGTTGCGGATCCAGAGGTACAAACTTCTTGCTCCGGATGTGACCGAACAGACCTCCTGATCTTCGAAGGTACGATAAAGAGTCCTGATTCATGAGGTAATATTCAAGATGAGTCCTCCCAGTTTTACTGTTCCAGACACCACAGTCATCGATGAACTCGCTTCTCTTCTTTGCCTCCCGACGTTTCATGTTTTTCTTGTTGTCAACAATGAAGTAAACATTGTTCTTCCGTCCTTTGGGAATGGCTGCCAGAGGGTTGGGTGTCCCCTCGATCCGTTCGGTCACTTCTTGTTGTATACAGTTCCATGTTTCTTTGAAGTTATTCACAGGCAAATGTGTTACCAACGTATTGCAATTCAAAGTGACACCTTTGGAGAGTTTGTTTGGTGTAATACAGTTCCAAGTTTCTTTGATGTTGCTCACAAAAAAAGCTAGGTGTAACCAATCATCGTATTGCAATTCAGAGTGACACCTTTAGATTGCTTATTTGTTGTAATACAGTTTCATGTTTCTTTGAAGTTATTCACAGGCAAATGTGTTACCAACATAGGCCCTATTGCAATTCAAAGTGATACCGTGGAGAGTTTGTTTGGTGTAATACAGTTCCATGTTTCCTTGATGTTGATTACAAAGGTGTTACTAATCTATTGCAATTCAATGGGACATTCTACTGTCAGTGGGACTCCATCTACGGTTACCGCCGACAGGCCCCATCTATAGTTACCGCCGACAGGCCCCATCTATAGTTACCGCCGACAGGCCCCATCTATAGTTACACCCGACAGGCCCCATCTATACTATAAACTATAGTTACCACCGACAGACCTCATCTATAGTCCCATCTATAGTTACCAAATATATATCATTACCACCGACATCCCTTATTATTCTCACAAGTGCATTATATGTTAGTTAGTACAGGAGAATATAGGCTTGTTATCATTAGTCGGTGGTAGCCGGTGGTAGCCGGTGGTTGTCGGCGGTAGCCGGCGGTTGTCGGAGGTAAACGAACGGACCCGGCATTGCCTATACAAATTTTTTTGGCTAAAAAAAAATTAATTGATAATTAAGGTCTACGTTTTTCGTGAAGTCCTTTCAAATCGTCAAATTTAAAGTTGCATGTGGAGCTCTTTCCCGCCATAACTAAACAGGTCAAAATACAAATAAGAATCAGTCCTTGAATCATTCAAGATTGATTTTGTCTATACTCCACCCATGCCAGACTGCCAAATAGTGTCTCTTAGCCTTGCCCGTGATATCAATTTACCACAAATTTTCAGTGGTAAACGTCATCAGTTTGTGTGCTTCGCGATGCTTAGTTATAAGTAGCAGTGCCGCGACAGAGTGCTGAGGTGTCGCGGGATAGACACGTTTGCCACATCACAGCCGAAACGGCGAGGTTTATCAGGTTTCTGAATTTATGGAATGGAACAATCGAGTTTTCTGCAAATTTTTATATAAATTTCGCCTGGCCTTAGTTTTGGCGGGAAAGAACTCGACATGCAACTTTAACCTTTTTGTTAGCTTAAATTTAGACGAGAACATATATATTTGCACTTTTGGCATCAGTCAAATATTGATCACATAGCTAATTTTTACCCACACAAAGATAAATGGGTCTGAAAGTGGGGAGGGGGGGGGGGGGGGGTCCAGTGTCTATAGTGTCGATTTTTTCTAAAATGCCACCATATATGTGTCGATGTCGCCTTTTCAGACCCTCAGTGTCGGAATTTGAGGGTCAATGTCGATTTCTCAAATATGCAAGTGTTGCCATTTGCCTCTATATACCAGACCCCTGTAAAATATCGACTGGCGGCGAGTCGCACTCACGCATACCCCTGACAGCGGGCCCTGACATAGTCTGATAGTCCTTACTTTTGACCGGTCATCGTCTGTGTGGCTTGCGGACTCTGCCTCTGGCTTCACGGTTACCAACGGAAATTTGGCGGCATTTTTAGTGAGTAATTTAACTAGTTTTGGCACTTGTCTTGGATTCAAAAATACAATGTGCAGATGTGTTTAATAGTCGTGACGCGCAATTTTACCCCGAGTGAAAGATATTGTGCATACTCGATGGTTTTCCGCGTGAAAGGCGCTTGTTTACATGGGCGATAATATGCTAAAATTGGGAAATGCTTTGCTAAAACCCTGCTTTTACACTTCTTGCCCGTGGAAGCACCTTAGAATCTTAGATATACATTCTATGCTACCTGCTATACACGTATTGCCTGCATCGTCTGCTAGTAGGATTGGGGTGCCCAGAAGCACTCAAATCAAGGAGTGGGGAGTAGAGGAGTCTCAGTCTCAACCGTATACTTTCTCGACTCTAGCCACACATATTATCAACGGATGAGGATAAATGCCCGATGTACTTCTGATCGGTGGGGCGACGTTAAAAAGAGGGGTTTTTATGGATAGAATTAACCCAGAACCTTAGGCTGTGTGGGCTGAAACATTTTTCAACCATAGCCATGGCTTCATGCATGGCTATACTCCTATAGGATAGAATACATGTTCATTGATATTATACTGTTGGCAGGATGATATGGTGTATCCAAAGTGAATAATATTACATCCTTATTTCAACAAGCCAGCCGTTTTTGTGCCGATCGGGCCCCTGCATTATACTGTCCTCCTACTATATGACACCCTCCATATCCAGTGTTTCTCTGTATATGGAATACTGCTACATGCTAAAGCCTTTTATTTTGTGACTCCCTCACTAACGCCGCTAACATTTTGTTACGCGATATGATTTCTCTCTATGTGCATGGCCTTCCGTGGACCCCTCCAAGGATCTACCCCAGGGATCAAGGGTCACAAACTGGCCGGGAAAGTATTTGGTCCCTGCCAAGGCTCCGACGCAAACCACGAACCTCAAGCTTTTCAGGACGTTCAGAAAAAAATGTCAAGTGCAATACAAGCCAAAGCAATATAATTCCTTTAGTCCAAGGAGGGCTGGGCTGAGAGATATCACAGTTATGCAACTGCACACAATTCTATATCCCATTGTTAACTTACTACAGGGCGGCCCGGCATGGCATTCAACTTGATTGGTTCTAAACAAATAATACATTGCACTAATCTGACTGCTTGTTATAACAGCAGATGTCTAAGCGCGCTTAATTGTGACTCACAGCTTTTGTATACATTTGATATAAGTAGGGCTAAGTATTTGAGTCAATACATGTACACAATGGTAATAGAGAACTCCAGTGAAAGGTGTTAACTTTGGAGCAGCATGTCAATGCTATATTCAATGGCACACAGCTGGAGTAACCATAATCAACATATCAGCTGTAATTGTATTCACTGATTGCTGATTCTATAATGGATAAGTGGAAAAAAGGAGCCAGATCCAGCTGCATCAAAGACTCTGAAGCTGTATTCTAGTGCCATTTGAGTGTGTGACAATACATAAAGGAAAATTGTCTATCTTGGGGCATCACTGTATTATATGACTCCCTCGATAGAGGGGTCTTTTCAGGCTGGCAGAACAGAAGTCACGTAAAGCAGGGACAGCTGTTGATAAATAAAAAAAGTTAAATATCTTTAAGTAGATCATCATGATCTCAATGATTTTGAGAATATAATTTATTAATAAGTAACAATTTATTAATAAGTAAATGATGACACTATTTATATAACAGAGAATGGCAACCCTTGGAAGTGGTGCATCCCCATGTTCTCAAGAGGAGGATGTGGCAACAGTCGTCAACAGGATCGTGGAGTCCCTCAGAACAACGATGCTCAACACTCAGCTCCAACAGGCAGCACATGTAAGTTCTTTTAAAGGCTGTTAAAGTTGTAATTTGCTTTAATATTTATGTACTCCGATATTAACGTTTATTATCGGTATAGTGAAAGATGTTCTCTATCTGGGGCAAAGAATATTACAATGTTTTGTGGGCAAGAAAAAAGTTCCAGTGCTATTAATAACTTTATGTTTGTAGATATATTATGCTGGGATTGACCAATGGATGTAGGTCAAATGAGAGGGGAGATTTACATTTCATTGCCAGCAAACAAAACCCAAAAAAACACTTGCATGATTGGCCTTTATTTCTTACAATAAATTAGAAATATTCCAGTCTGTCTAATTCGAAGGAATCGAAGGATGTCCACTTCATTTTCCCTACACACTGGTACTTGTGGTAATTGTTTCTGACACAATATTTGTTGCCTAGTCAAAATTTTACCCCCTGATCAGATCTTTTATATTAATCAATTGTATCGAGAATTCTAATATGTTCCACTGATCTGAAATATACCCGTGATATATCTTACATGTGCAGTTGGAGGCAGCAAAATCTACAATCCAATTGACTGACATCAAGAGAGGGATCATCCAGGCTCTTGGCAAATCAGGTTGGTTGTTGTGAATCAGTAGTTTGAGGAAAATTAAGGAAATTAAACCAGTTTAGTAAAACTAAGTATGTGTTATAACTTGGAAATCTTCTCCTGATTGTATGTGCTATATGATGTACCGGTAGTTATTGTCTATTCTTTCATGTGTTTGTTATGTGAGCAGTATCTATTCATATTGTCTGCTTTTCTCTTTTCCAGGCTATGAGAAGAAGTTGCGCAATGCAGTGTTTAAATGTATGCAGACTTATACAAAAGCCCCCCACCCCCAAGCACCTGCAGAGCACAAGAAAGAGCCACTTACATACATACGCAAGGCACAGGTCGGGATCCAGTGAAATACTCTATAATGGAGTATTGTGTTAAGTCAGAAATAACAGATAACCAACTTAAAATCTTTGAAATAAATTCAGATAGAGGAACCAATTGTTTAACACTTTACAAACAAAACGATAATGACATATGCCTGCATACCCTTGAAGCGTTGTCGTGAAATGAAATTGTTTGATTCAATATATCTCATTAGATATCTTCATTAATGGATAGCACCACTGACAGCCTTTCGAGTATTTTTAGTTCATGATCTGTAGTTGTTCAGGATATGCTTGTGAACAATGGCCTGTCAGATGATCTGCACATTTTGAAATAATATCGACAAACATACGATGTACAAACACATTTGAACAGAGAAATATGAAAATAGGATACCCTGTGTAATAAACACAAGTTAAAATAACAGATCCATGGGCAGAAAGGCGAGTTGTTTGCTCGTGGGTGAGTATGTGTTAAATAATAGTGATATATGTACATGTGTATCGCTTACGCCGACGTTTTGTGGGCGCGTTTGTTTGTGTAAAGGTTACTTTGAAAGAAAAAGCAAAACGACCATGACATGTTATTCCATCGAAGCTATCCTGTCTGGGAATACCCCCGAGTGGATATCATTGGTCATTGGAGAGGCGATCCCATGATGCAGAGCGTTCTAATCACATTACAAAGGGTTAATTGCTCTGATGTGTTTCTGGTATGCCCTGGTCTTACCCTGTCTAATGTAACCAACAGTAATATTTTTATATCATTCAAACACAAAATCTGCAACTTCATTATTCAATTTTGACTTTTATGTTGACCAGAGTGATGTATATATGCGACTCATTTTCAGGTGAACTGGGAGAAGCGAATCCTGAAGAGCCTGAACAGTATGTGCACTGAACTCAATGTACCATTGGCCAGAAAGGTTGGTTTATTTTGTCTAACCAGTCATGTCACATGTTAGCAATCAGACGTCTTTTTATGATACGAAACGTATACTGTCATAGATTTCGTTTTGCACTTTGAGGATCAAGTTGGTTTGGTCTCTGTCCGTTTCTATCTGTCCATTGTTGTCGCTCTATTGTCCATTGACGTCTCTGTCCTTCGATGTCCATGTACATTGGTGTCTCCATATCCATTGCTGTCTCTGTCCATGGACGTCTCGGTCCATTGCTGTCTCTGTCCGCGGTCTGTCCATTGCTTTCTCTGTCCATTGCTGTTTCCCTGCCTATTGCTGTGTCTGTGTCCATTGCTGTGTCTCTGTCCATTGCGGTGTCTCTGTCGATTGCTGTGTCTCTGTCGATTGGTGTGTCTGTCCATTGCTGTGTCTGTCCATTGCTGTGTCTCTGTCCATTGCTGTGTCTCTGCCCATTGCTGTGTCTCTGCCAATTGCTGTGTCTCTAGCCATTGCTGTGTCTCTGCCCGTTGCTGTCTGTCCGCTGTCTCTGTCCATCGATGTACCTGTCCGCTGTCTCTGTCCATTGCTGTGTCTCTGTCGATTGGTGTGTCACTGTCGATTGGTGTGTCTGTCCATTGCTGTGTCTGTCCATTGCTGTGTCTCTGTCCATTGCTGTGTCTCTGCCCATTTCTGTGTCTCTGCCCATTGCTGTGTCTCTGCCCATTGCTGTGTCTCTGCCCATTGCTGTGTCTCTGCTCGTTGCTGTGTCTCTGCCCATTGCTGTGTCTCTGCCCATTGCGGTGTCTCTGTCGATTGGTGTGTCTGTCCATTGCTGTGTCTGTCCATTGCTGTGTCTCTGTCCATTGCTGTGTCTCTGCCCATTGCTGTGTCTCTGCCCATTGCTGTGTCTCTGCCCATTGCTGTGTCTCTGCCCGTTGCTGTGTCTGTCCGCTGTCTCTGTCCATCGATGTACCTGTCCGCTGTCTCTGTCCGTTGCTGTGTCTCTGCCCATTGCTGTGTCTCTGTCCATTGCTGCGTCTGTCCATTACTGTGTCTCTGCCCATTGCTGTGTCTGTCCACTGTCTCTATCCATCGACGTCTCTGTCATATGCTGTCTGTCCGTTGCTGTCTCTGTCGATTGATGTCTGTCCATTGCTGTCTCTGTTCATTGCTCTGTCAGTCCATTGTTGTCTCTGTCCCCTGCGCTTTGGCTCTGCCCCTTGCTGTGTCGCTAGCTGCGTATGTCCCCTGTGTCTGTTTTCCCTGATGGCTGTCTACACCTGTCTGTCTGCACCCAGAGACCCGAGAAGGAGCAGCGGGACATGGTGTCCAAATGGTGTGAGCTGGGCACCGAGGAGCCAGACCTCAGCCACTTCCGTCCTGTGTACGCACCCAA
Organism: Arenicola marina; assembly: GCA_964019135.1. Lineage (NCBI taxonomy): Eukaryota > Metazoa > Annelida > Polychaeta > Arenicolidae > Arenicola > Arenicola marina. Next base: position 5,761,231 of record OZ025260.1, on the reverse strand, counting down.
AGACTTCCTCGAGGTCATCGCAGGACTAAAAAATCCCAACTTGGTGGAAAACAGGTAATTGCAAATAACACTCAGTAAACGATAGGTGTATGTATGATTGTGTGTGGGGCAGGGGCGGGGGTCGCTTGTACTTAGTGCGTTTGGTTCCTGCAGTTTCCCTTTTGCTGGGTCATCCCAGCAGGTTCGAGTACCTTGGCCATTCCAATGGAATCGTAACATCAGAGAATGTTAACAATGGGTTATTCTGTAAAATAGAAGAGCTGTGAACTTTTTAATTCTGAAGCACAAGAGCACAGACAAAGTGCGCCTGTCCCATTACTCTTTTCTGAAGCCTCGGTTTTCTTCAGTGTGTTCGCCCTTTGTGACGAATCAAGAACCTTTTATAACGCGGTCCAATATTATCCACCCATTACCGACAAAAGAAGGAATAGAAGTTAGGATGTACCATGGAGTACCAAAAACGGGTGACCTGAGTGAGTGGTAAAACAGTTCTGTAAGTCTATCATAACAAGTGGCCGTTTCACTGACATCGTTACGACCTAGCAGTCCATCATTTCGTGCATTATACCTGTAACTGAGGCGCTAGATGGCCCTGGAACTAATTGCGAGTAAAATCTCCCACAAGACGTGTCGGAAATGATGAAATAATGTTTGTTCAATGACGAGAGTGAAAAGCGTATTATATCATGTTGGTGGCTTGTTTGACCGGAGGAGCGGATCTGTTTGGAAAGTAACACGCTGGGGAGAGACCTGTGAATGTTACATGCCACTGAGCTTCAGCCAAGCAAGTGGCGCCCACTGTGGTCCGCTGGCAGCGTTCTGGACTACAGACCAACAGGTTGCTGGTTCGCACCCCACGTGTGTCTAGGGGCTGAGCCCGATTCTTCCCTTCGAAACATTGTCCCAGGGACTTTGTCGCCTGGTTTAGCTCGTGCGTCCACAGAGATGGCCGACAACACCGCAACCCCTCCATTCTTCAGAAACCTGGGTTAAAGCCACGACAATGCTCTCAACCCTTGGCTGTGGAGGGCGTTTGCCTATAATGTATATCCTTAGTCCAGGGGAGTCATCGGGGAGGTTTAACCCATGTGTGCGCAGAGGTGCTAATTTATTACCATAGTTCCCGGACGTAAGTGTCCGTGTTTCTCATCAGGGTCGATGACTACCGGGGGAATGCCAGCGGTCCTCCGGGAAATGTGACCTCTGCGTGTAGTTTTAGTTCTGAGCCAGTCGGATGTCTTGGCATGACGGCTGACATATAAAGGTGAAGAAATGTCATGATAAGCATTTAAATAATCCCGTGATAATACTTAAGGATAAGGCTTGAAGGATGCCATGATGAGGTTTGGTGGATACCAAGCTAAGGGTTGGTATCATTAGAGTTAAAGATACCAAGACTAAAGGTAGAGGATGGAATGATTAGAGTTAGAAGCTGCCATGATTAGAGCTAAAGGATGGTATGATTGAAGGACGCCTTGATGAGGTTTGAAGGATACCAAAATTAGGCCATACTAAGAGCTAAAGTTTGGTATCATTGGAGTTAAAGACTGCCGAGCTTGTAGTTAAAGGATACCAAGTCTAAAGTTAAAGTCTGCCATGACTAGAGTTAAAAGGTGCCATGACAGGGTATCATGGGAGGAGGTGAAATATGCCACTTTCATATTATGCCACTTGACATTTCCATTCTACATTGGCCGCTGTTACGCTGCATTATGTCGCCCGGTCATGTCGGCTATGCATAGGCTATTTGTCTGGTTCTTGGCGTGGCTTGCTTTTTTTAAGCAGAAATTATTACTTTCCCATTAAAAAGGGCGTATGGGAGGTTTTTCGAGACCCGTGGCGTGGCGTCTCGTGGGCCCAGTTTCATCATGATTTTGACAACTGCCCGGCATAATACATCAAGATGGGGACCACGACGGACCCTCGTCGCTTACCCCAACCCCTCGCCCGGGAGTCGTAGAAGATTCAACCTCGCGTTCTGTGGGCGCCGGGCGTTCGTGTTTATGTTCATACTCACACTTTGCTGCATACATATGGGAGCTTTTAAGTCCAAAGACGTCAAATACTTCTCGGTAGAAATACTCTTGTGGATGAATTATTTTATGCTGTCGCCTGGGTAAGGCAGCCATTCAGTTATGACTTCTCGTGACATAGGAGCGGTAGCGGCTGGCAGATGCCTGATTGCGTTATGGAGGTCGGGTGGGGCTTGGGATGTGCGATCTCAATAGAGAGAAAAAGGCGGATTGGTTTTTACCTTTGCCGCGGTCGTTCCTCCTACTGCTAAATGTTATCTTATGGAGATTAGCGACTTTTACATGGATCGCACGCCTCGCTAATTGCTTCCCACGCGTTGTCTTCAGATGGAAGTCTGTTCGCTGCCGTGTAGCCGGGGGGGGGGGGGGGGGGAGGGTGGACGGGGGTGAGCCATGGGGGCAGCTTCTCTGCGTCGTGACTTGCATCTCAACGACGAGTGCAACTGCAACACATCAGGAATTGTATTAATAATTATTAACGTGAACGATCTTGAATGCAATACGCAGTTCTAGCGAGATAGCGACGCCATTAATAAAGCACAACCAGAAATGAACAATCGCTCATTCCATGATGCGGTTTTAACATTACAATGGCAGCCCGGTATCATATATATATATATATATATTTATATACCACATTGGCGGTGACATATATATGCGATCCGCCGGGCCTAACAGTGGAGATGGTTTCTCTTATTCTTGTTGTTATCACTCGGGATATTAATATGTGATCAACTGTAGCTAATAGCTAATCGTGTATGATGTGGTCTAAAAAGGGATTATCTATTTTATGTGACTGGTTTGACATTTACGCTGTCTGCACTGCTGTGATATATTTCATTGGAATAACCGTACCCGTCGGTTACCTACTATCGTCTTTCACCTGCATGGCATGGCATCGCCTGGCGGTCGTTCGTTGTGTATTATAGCGGCTAAATCAGTGAACCATCTCCGTAATCGCTGTAGATATCGTGAACCGTATTGTGTGGCCATTTAGATGAAATGTCTGTACATTCCCCGTCCATTCCCCGTTCTCTTATGACGGCGTTTAGCTTCGAATTCGTCTGGTTTGTGACACCCTGAAAGTCACCGGCCATTGCAATGACAATCGACGTCCTAATCAGCCGATGGTCTGTGCCATCGCGCCGCGTCACTTCCGGTACTGAGGCGTATGCATTTTCATCAGCCTTCGATCACTTGCACGGTCAAGCTCCTCCTTTGGGGAGGGGTGGGGGGGGGCATGGTAATTGCTGACAGCTGGCGGCCGCTCACGGAGTAGGGTGGTGGGGAGGGGGGTGGGTCACTGACCGTCGTCACCCATGCCCCTCCTCCCTGGCGCGTTGGTATTCGTTTAGCACTCGTCGCTAATTTCGCGGCCTCCGACCTCTCTCGGTCATTTCGGTTTTCTGGGTCTCGGGGTAAACAGGATCGCAGGAGAATGAGCCGCAATCCATAGGGGAAATGCCACCTAATGGAATGCTTTTCGTAGCAATTAACCGCTGGCTGTTAGGTCAGAAATGAGACGCGCCGACGGACTGCTACGTGTGGCGGCTTTTGGCCAGAACGTCCATGGCCCTCATGAGACTCCGTACAATAAGACTTGTCGTAGCTGGTTAAAAAAACGCCCCACCGAAGGTCCATTCTGCCATCCCGCGGAGGCAATACTCCTCACTCCCCGGCGTGTGGCACGCCTTGACTACAAACAGCCCTCCTGGCTCACAGCTCATACCCGTGGCCGCAGCCAGACGACGGGAGGCCCCGTAAAACACCATGAGAACCACCAAGAACCGGCACACTCTCGGGGGTGTGGTCGACAGTTGTAGGATCGAACTGTCTGGATATGGCAGTTGAAACCACTTCTCTAAATAGTCATTGGTATTGGGGTCCCAACAGTTCAATTTTAATGGGTGTGGATGAAGTTTAAATCTTGACATGACGTCAACGGTAGGCACGCTAGACTGGCTGCCTCAGCTTTTACTTAGAAAATGGATTAAAACGCTAATCAAGAAAGCTTTAACGCGTGAAGACAGATAGTATCTATATTAGAGATTTGTGCGACGTAATAAGGTCCATTATTTTCTTCTGATCCTTCACCATTTGATGAATAGAATTTTAATGGTACCAATCAGTTTTACGGGATAAATTTTCATCACCTGTTGCAGACGCACCCATCCAGTGACCTAAGGCTGTCATGTAAAGTGTACAATTGGTGTAACTGATGGATGATGATATGATCTAAATACACGTTGTAATTTGTCTCTCTGTAATGGCCTAGAGAGCCTCCATAGCTCCGTTGGTAACATGCTCATGTTATTGTTATTGTTGCTGCAATGTCAATTGGTCGCGGGTTCGGGCCTGGGCACGTCCATCTCTGTTTCTTGTTATCCATTTCACAAGGTGTCGTGGACATTGAGCCTACATGTACATAAAAGCTGCCTACAAGCATTTAATTTCTGCAATTTGTTTAGACATCTGCCTGGTTTTCCAATTTCGAATTAAATAAAAGTAATCCATTTGAAATCCACCTTTCATTGCTGAAGTCTTTTTTCATATTTCCATATTTCAGCGATAACGTCACGTGGGGAATCGTCCAGGCGACACTCAAGGTCAAGGATGTACATGACTTGGTGAGTCCTGTTCTTCACCAATGATTCTAAATGCGTAGTTACCCGTTGTAAACCGTGGGAAGTTTCGTGACGAAAGACCGTCGCTTACGCTTCCGCTTGTTCCTGTGATGGGATCTCGAGTGATATGATCACACACATTGGTACTGATCGCTTCATCTTCTTAGACAATTGATGCTGCTTCTACTGCAATTGTCATGTTTCAGTAAATTATATTTCAATACATCACCCAGTGTCAGCCCGGTGTAGACAGTATCATTATATACCATACAGATGCTACAGTTCAGTGACATGTCCATCACCCAGTGTCAGTCCGGTGTAGACAGTATCATTATATAGCATACAGAGGCTACAGTTCAGTGACATGTCCATCACCCAGTGACATGTCCATCACCCAGGGTCAGTCCGGTGTAGACAGTATCATTATATACCATACAGATGCTACAGTTCAGTGACATGTCCATCACCCAGTGTCAGTCCGGTGTAGACAGTATCATTATATAGCATACAGAGGCTACAGTTCAGTGACATGTCCGTCAGTCCGGTGTAGACAGTATCATTATATACCATACAGATGCTACAGTTCAGTGACATGTCCATCACCCAGTGTCAGTCCGGTGTAGACAGTATCATTATATACCATACAGAGGCTACAGTTCAGTGACATGTACATCTCCCATTGTCAGTCCGGTGTAGACAGTATCATTATATACCATACAGATGCTACAGTTCAGTGACATGTCCATCACCCAGTGTCAGTCCGGTGTAGACAGTATCATTATATACCATACAGATGCTACAGTTCAGTGACATGTCCATCACCCAGTGTCAGTCCGGTGTAGACAGTATCATTATATACCATACAGATGCTACAGTTCAGTGACATGTCCATCACCCAGTGTCAGTCCGGTGTAGACAGTATCATTATATACCATACAGAGGCTACAGTTCAGTGACATGTCCATCACCCAGTGTCAGTCCGGTGTAGACAGTATCATTATATACCATACAGAGGCTACAGTTCAGTGACATGTCCATCACCCAGTGTCAGTCCGGTGTAGACAGTATCATTATATACCATACAGATGCTACAGTTCAGTGACATGTCCATCACCCAGTGTCAGTCCGGTGTAGACAGTATCATTATATACCATACAGATGCTACAGTTCAGTGACATGTCCATCACCCAGTGTCAGTCCGGTGTAGACAGTATCATTATATACCATACAGAGGCTACAGTTCAGTGACATGTCCATCACCCATTGTCAGTCCGGTGTAGACAGTATCATTATATACCATACAGATGCTACAGTTCAGTGACATGTCCATCACCCAGTGTCAGTCCGGTGTAGACAGTATCATTATATACCATACAGAGGCTACAGTTCAGTGACATGTCCATCACCCAGTGTCAGTCCGGTGTAGACAGTATCATTATATACCATACAGAGGCTACAGTTCAGTGACATGTCCATCACCCAGTGTCAGTCCGGTGTAGGCAGTATCATTATATACCATACAGAGGCTACAGTTCAGTGACATGTCCATCACCCAGTGTCAGTCCGGTGTAGACAGTATCATTATATACCATACAGAGACTACAGTTCAGTGACATGTCCATCACCCAGTGTCAGTCCGGTGTAGACAGTATCATTATATACCATACAGAGGCTACAGTTCAGTGACATGTCCATCACCCAGTGTCAGTCCGGTGTAGACAGTATCATTATATACCATACAGAGGCTACAGTTCAGTGACATGTCCATCACCCAGTGACATGTCCATCACCCAGGGTCAGTCCGGTGTAGACAGTATCATTATATACCATACAGATGCTACAGTTCAGTGACATGTCCATCACCCAGTGTCAGTCCGGTGTAGACAGTATCATTATATAGCATACAGAGGCTACAGTTCAGTGACATGTCCGTCAGTCCGGTGCAGGCAGTATCATTATATACCATACAGATGCTACAGTTCAGTGACATGTCCATCACCCAGTGTCAGTCCGGTGTAGACAGTATCATTATATACCATACAGAGGCTACAGTTCAGTGACATGTACATCTCCCATTGTCAGTCCGGTGTAGACAGTATCATTATATACCATACAGAGGCTACAGTTCAGTGACATGTCCATCACCCAGTGTCAGTCCGGTGTAGACAGTATCATTATATACCATACAGATGCTACAGTTCAGTGACATGTCCATCACCCAGTGTCAGTCCGGTGTAGACAGTATCATTATATACCATACAGATGCTACAGTTCAGTGACATGTCCCATCACCCATTGTCAGTCCGGTGTAGACAGTATCATTATATACCATACAGAGGCTACAGTTCAGTGACATGTCCATCACCCAGTGTCAGTCCGGTGTAGACAGTATCATTATATACCATACAGAGGCTACAGTTCAGTGACATGTCCATCACCCAGTGTCAGTCCGGCGTAGACAGTATCATTATATACCATACAGAGGCTACAGTTCAGTGACATGTCCATCACCCAGTGTCAGTCCGGTGTAGGCAGTATCATTATATACCATACAGAGGCTACAGTTCAGTGACATGTCCATCACCCAGTGTCAGTCCGGTGTAGACAGTATCATTATATACCATACAGAGACTACAGTTCAGTGACATGTCCATCACCCAGTGTCAGTCCGGTGTAGACAGTATCATTATATACCATACAGAGGCTACAGTTCAGTGACATGTCCATCACCCAGTGTCAGTCCGGTGTAGACAGTATCATTATATACCATACAGAGGCTACAGTTCAGTGACATGTCCATCACCCATTGTCAGTCCGGTGTAGACAGTATCATTATATACCATACAGAGGCTACAGTTCAGTGACATGTCCATCACCCAGTGTCAGTCCGGTGTAGACAGTATCATTATATACCATACAGATGCTACAGTTCAGTGACATGTCCATCACCCAGGGTCAGTCCGGCGTAGACAGTATCATTATATACCATACAGAGGCTACAGTTCAGTGACATGTCCATCACCCAGTGTCAGTCCGGTGTAGACAGTATCATTATATACCATACAGAGGCTACAGTTCAGTGACTTGTCCCATCACCCAAGGTCAGTCCGGCGTAGACAGTATCATTATATACCATACAGAGGCTACAGTTCAGTGACATGTCCATCACCCAGTGTCAGTCCGGTGTAGACAGTATCATTATATACCATACAGAGGCTACAGTTCTGTGACATGTCCATCACCCAGTGTCAGTCCGGTGTAGACAGTATCATTATATACCATACAGAGGCTACAGTTCAGTGACATGTCCATCACCCAGTGTCAGTCCCCGGTAGACAGTATCATTATATACCATACAGATGCTACAGTTCAGTGACATGTCCATCACCCAGTGTCAGTCCGGTGTAGACAGTATCATTATATAGCATACAGAGGCTACAGTTCAGTGACATGTCCGTCAGTCCGGTGTAGGCAGTATCATTATATACCATACAGATGCTACAGTTCAGTGACATGTCCATCACCCAGTGTCAGTCCGGTGTAGACAGTATCATTATATACCATACAAAGGCTACAGTTCAGTGACATGTACATCTCCCATTGTCAGTCCGGTGTAGACAGTATCATTATATACCATACAGAGGCTACAGTTCAGTGACATGTCCATCACCCAGTGTCAGTCCGGTGTAGACAGTATCATTATATACCATACAGAGGCTACAGTTCAGTGACATGTCCATCACCCAGTGTCAGTCCGGTGTAGACAGTATCATTATATACCATACAGAGGCTACAGTTCAGTGACATGTCCATCACCCATTGTCAGTCCGGTGTAGACAGTATCATTATATACCATACAGAGGCTACAGTTCAGTGACATGTCCATCACCCAGTGTCAGTCCGGTGTAGACAGTATCATTATATACCATACAGATGCTACAGTTCAGTGACATGTCCATCACCCAGGGTCAGTCCGGCGTAGACAGTATCATTATATACCATACAGAGGCTACAGTTCAGTGACATGTCCATCACCCAGTGTCAGTCCGGTGTAGACAGTATCATTATATACCATACAGAGGCTACAGTTCAGTGACTTGTCCCATCACCCAAGGTCAGTCCGGCGTAGACAGTATCATTATATACCATACAGAGGCTACAGTTCAGTGACATGTCCATCACCCAGTGTCAGTCCGGTGTAGACAGTATCATTATATACCATACAGAGGCTACAGTTCTGTGACATGTCCATCACCCAGTGTCAGTCCGGTGTAGACAGTATCATTATATACCATACAGAGGCTACAGTTCAGTGACATGTCCATCACCCAGTGTCAGTCCCCGGTAGACAGTATCATTATATACCATACAGATGCTACAGTTCAGTGACATGTCCATCACCCAGTGTCAGTCCGGTGTAGACAGTATCATTATATACCATACAGATGCTACAGTTCAGTGACATGTCCATCACCCAGTCTCAGTCCGGCGTAAACAGTATCATTATATACCATACAGAGGCTACAGTTCAGTTACATGTCCATCACCCAGTGTCAGTCCCCGGTGTGGACAGTATCATTATATACCATACAGAGGCTACAGTTCATTGACATGTCCATCACCCATTGTCAGTCCGGTGTAGACAGTATCATTATATACCATACAGAGGCTACAGTTCAGTGACATGTCCATCACCCAGTGTCAGTCTGGCGTAGACGATGCCCCCGACGTGCCTCCTGACATTTTCCAAGCGGATCGCACCAAACTGGCGAGAAAAGGTAACTTGTTGTTTACTCGAATGTTTCAACCAAGCTGCTTTCGTTAAGAAATCTGTATTTCAGAATAGATTCTATTGAATGAATACATATATATCATTATCCCATATACTAGACAGTTGTCAACAACACGTCAACAACTCTCTTTTTTCCGGCTATAATCTTTGATTACGTGTAAATGAAATGCGGCAGGATTTTCGTTGCCACTTAGACTAAGATACCCTTGTATTTATAACTAGTAATCCCTTTATTTAATACTGATATCATCATATAAGTGAAAAAACGCTGTGACTGCCATGGCTCGAATGGGTAGCATAGTATGTGTCGTATGCTTTAGTAAAGCCTTAATCTCTGAAGTACATGGTTTGTCTCCGACGCACGTGTTCGTCACTCATAATACAGTACGCGGGCGGTCGTCAATTGCCGACCTGGCTGTCGTTCAGCAAAGTTTAATGCTTGTAAAATCTAAGTACGCTTATATTGAACACGAATAACATGTATCAACATAGGTAAGATGTTAAATATATATTGTTATGTGGTATTTATCTCTTACTAATGCGCCTTGGTGTGTAATTGTGTTGTTACTTATTGCTGGCACGGCGCCTCCCCCCACCCCCCGTCTCTATCCTTCCAGTCCTGGCCTCCCATCTGAGTCCCCTGGCACAGGAGTTCAGCAAGAAAGGCTGTCCGCTGAGTTACCGCGCCCAGCTCTGGGCCGACATCCTGGGCCTAGACGTCGACGACATTGTAAGTACACGGTCATCCGATTATTTTTCTATTTTGTCTCTTGAGTTTTATGGAATGACACCGACACTGGTGTCACTCCGTGCTGACAGTGATCCGTGTATAATGTGCATACAACCCCGCCGTCTGGATTCCAGCTTACACGGTTGCTTGGTACAGTCTGCGGTCGTTTTCGCTTGTCTCCCAACAAGCAAGGAATGAAATTAGTGTATTTTGTGTCTACGTATGAGTTTTTCTGGTTTTATTTGGTTTCGGATGTAAACCTCCCAACAGGGAACTCATGACTCACGCCTGGGATTTGTTACAATAATTATGATATTGGGATCCAAGGGAGTGAGTTCTTCTGATCTGTTTCCACGGCATTAATCTAGGTTGCCTCATTTGCTACAGTAACTAGAATAATTTCATGGGCTCTGACATAATAGATGGGTCCATGGAAACCATATGGACATCTGGGTCCACGGGTGCGCGTGGAGCTGTCTCATGCCAAGTACCGCAGATCTCATCTGGTTGTATCTGAATGTCTGTATGTGAGGCAAAGAGGCAGCCAATGAGAGAGCGTCATGCTAGGAGTTTTACCCAGTATACGGGAAGCCAATCAGACGGATCTGCTGTCTGGTTAAGGGCTCAGACTGCCTCTCAGTCGGAAGGTAAAGGGATTGACAGGTTCACTTAGTCTCTCAACTCTGTCAATGGCATATCTTTTTGCTTATCCCGTCCGCCATATAGGACGGTGATGGTGCATTATCGACCGAAAGACTATAATTAATAGTCACGAATGAAAAATATCGGCTTTAGGTAGGGGCGCGCATACCTGGGGGTGGTCCCGGGCGCCTGGCGGGTGGGGAAGTTTCACGGAAAGGGCGGCAAAAAAACGAAAGCTGATAATAATTATGGAATGAGACGGTGATCGCAAACATATAAGACGCCACCTTATGAAGCAGATTACCCGTCATTTGTCTTTTCCCACGTCGACGCCGGCGTTTTCTTCTCTCTGGAAATACTGCCTTCCTGGGCTTTATAATTACAAAAATAAGCGTCGGTAGTAAGCCGTCTATTAAGGTTTTTAAGTCTGGTAATTTTAAGATTATTTTCTGATTATGGTCGTAATTTTGGTTGTAAGCGGGACGGATTTGAACCGACGAGATAATGGTAGATCTGCATGTCGGTCGTTCTTCCCTGTAAGGGCACCTCATGGCTTCGGTATGGTTCGCGCTTGCCATGTAGTACAATAATACCATTCGTGGAACATGGCAGACATGTCAGCCCTCCCCCTGTGCGGTTACCTGGATAGATCTGTCGCAAGATCTACGGGGTTACATTTCATTTCTAAGGTTACATGTAAATGTAAATGTTAAATGTAAAATATTATAGACGGTTGGTAGCCAGGGTATTAGCCAGAATTTTTGTATGTATGTATGAAAACAAGTGTTCAGTGTATACACACAACCGGGCGCCAGCCGATCAGGTCGCATTTTGAGCTCGCAATTTACAACTCTATAAACAAAATTAGTTGTTAAAATTGTTAGTGCTGACGATTTTCTTCTAAACCTCCGAACAAAAATGCCCTATTTCGGCTGGTATGCAGCAAATGAGTGCCCGCCAAATTGAAAATCTGCCCGCCAAATTGAAAATCTGCCCGCCAAAATTGAAACTGCCCGGCGGGCAGGCGGGTCTCTGGCTAATACCCTGTTGGTAACTATAGATCGAGTTGTGAGGGTACACTTTATTTTAAGATGTAAGCTTCGGCTTCTGCTGTTTTCTATGTTATATGTATATGTTTACCATGAGATGCATACCGTTGAATAATAAACATTTGTTTTTAGTAGTAATATTATTATTACTAGTAATGTCATGGCGTACATGTATATACTATTGGACGCTCTCCTCTTTGGCGAATGGCGCCCTCACGTGGGCAATGGTGAAATCAACCTGGTCCCGCATCCATCAGACATGTTCCTGGTCACATTCGGGCGGCCTGGGACAGTGGGGGTTGGGAACGAGGGGGTGGACATGCGCTAGGTCTTCCCTTAATACTGTGGCAGTTGTCTTGCTCGTGGTACTTGTTCCACACCAAAATTTACTGGTCGGCCACCCGCGGTACATACCAGATATCTGGCTTCCTTGTCACTCCCGCCCTGTTGCACTTCCCGCTGTTCTGCCGCCTCCACACCCTGCCCCCATTCCCCGCTCCCCCCCCCCCCCCTATCCCATCCGAGCACAGCCTCAGTACATTCCGCTTGGCCATTAACCACCACCCCCTCCCTCCTGGCACACCATCCGTGGCTTCCGGCTTCCCCACCCGGCGGCTTTAATGTGGCTCATTGGCTGCTGTTTGTGGGCGCCATCAGGTACTTCCGGCCATTTGCCACCAAAAAAAACAGGTATATGGAGCGATTCTGGAGCGGCTCTTCAAGGCGGGGGGGGGGGGGGGTTGCCGGGCTGAAGTGATACGCCCAATGTAAATTCTATTCAGAAAATAAATGTCGCTGTTCACTTACCTTACATTATGCTATACTGACGATCTGACAGGTCAAGGGCATCAGACCACTGTTCCCAGCTCATGTTCGTGTCTGTCGCGCGTAGCCATCTGGGTGAATTGCACGCGGACACATCGTGATTTTACTGTGACCGACCTGGACCCAGGAACGGCGGTGGGTGGGGGGGGGGTGTTGCGAAAGGGCGGCGCGGCGTCGGCCGGAGACAGAGTGTATAATTGGGAGTATAGTGCTAGCTCGGTTTATTGGTCAGTTGCTTGTTTGACGGGCCGACAAGGGCCCATTACTGGTGGAACACTGGCCAGATGACCGGTGCCGCCGGGGGGGGGGGGGGTAAGGGCTACGTGACGAAGGACATGTGAGACATCACCTCCTTGACACGAATTTGGCGGCCGGGCGTCCGAGACTTGGCGCCTGCTCCGCCACCGCGCACCTCGAGGGGATGATAGCCAGCTCTGGGTCAGACAGGTGGTTCCATAAACTAGGGCTATGAGTCTGCTTATGTACTTGGACCACAGATTATTTTCCGCGGGCTATAGGTGTCAGAATGCTAAGGGTAACCGCCAGTCATTTATGCTCACCGTCAATATTTAAACAGAAATCGTGGCTAAGGTATGACAGCTGACTGGTACCTTGTCTTTATACCACTGGCTCATACCTAGGCCTATGTATTCACCGCTTGTATCTTCAAGTGTTTCCACCGCCTAAATACCATGCCGATGTGATCTGTCCTGATAACTAATCATGGTAGATTGCGCAGTATCGCTCATCACACTCTCCGGCTTTATGGCTATCCTGGCTCGCCATGTTCTGATTGGCTCCCCCTGGGAGTCGGAGAGTCTCGGTTCCGCCGGGATACCACCTGACAGACGCCTTTATAAGTCAGTGGCGGGAAACTCCACGCCGTTGCCTTGACAACTCGTCTTCTTTGTGCACCGAGTGTGAATTTTCTTCTCGCCAGGTGGTGGCGATAACGAGGGACGTTTTTTTATTGTCTTCCTGGCCACGTCACATTTTGTGCCCCGTGCCAATTTACCACTCTGTTCCATCACCCTCGTTGCTTGAGTTATGGTTGATGAGCCATTATCTATGGTGTTTTTTTCATCCGTTGCTTTTCATTTCCTAGATGCAATTCCCCGAGGCTCACTTTACCAACACCTCTAATTAATAAATCCCTACGTTGAGACCTATTTCCCTGGAGCGTATCTATAGAGCGGTACTATCGTAGGCACGTGGATACATATTGGGCTGCACAGGCACGTGCAATCATGTTGTTCTGGAGTAATTCTTTTGTTTTCATCTGCAGCTCAAGTCCCTGTATACGCCCCTGTTTACGCTGTTTGTTTTGTGTTTATGTGAGCCCTGCTGTTGTTTTCATGTTGTGTTTGGGTTATCCGGATTCTGTTAGGTGTTATAGATCTATCATCGACCTCGTCATCAAACAAAGAAACAAACTTTGATAGCTGAAGTGGTTATTATGTGGTGGTACTGTTATAGTGCAAGTAATGTGGTGAGACATAACACCAGAATGGTGGGCGATGCCCTATTTTTTTTACTTTTTTTTTTTTTACTACAACCTGTTCTTCTCAAGGCGTAGTGATCAAAGCATACCCATTACCACAGTATTCCTTTAGCTACGCAATGCCACAATTAGGAATTGATTCTTAAAGACGTCTAATGGAATAACAATTTGTTTCTTACAAATTTACGAACTAAACGTAACAGTATACCGACATAAGTCTTCAGACAAGCATGGCCTGCCCGGGTGTACATTCCTCTTAGGTTGCAGCATGGCCTGCCCGGGTGTACATTCCTCTTAGGTTGCAGCATGGCCTGCCCGGGTGTACATTCCTCTTAGGTTGCAGCATGGCCTGCCCGGGTGTACATTCCTCTTAGGTTGCAGCATGGCCTGCCCGGGTGTACATTCCTCTTAGGTTGCAGCATGGCCTGCCCGGGTGTACATTCCTCTTAGGTTGCAGCATGGCCTGCCCGGGTGTACATTCCTCTTAGGTTGCAGCATGGCCTGCCCGGGTGTACATTCCTCTTAGGTTGCAGCATGGCCTGCCCGGGTGTACATTCCTCTTAGGTTGCAGCATGGCCTGCCCGGGTGTACATTCCTCTTAGGTTGCAGCATGGCCTGCCCGGGTGTACATTCCTCTTAGGTTGCAGCATGGCCTGCCCGGGTGTACATTCCTCTTAGGTTGCAGCATGGCCTGCCCGGGTGTACATTCCTCTTAGGTTGCAGCATGGCCTGCCCGGGTGTACATTCCTCTTAGGTTGCAGCATGGCCTGCCCGGGTGTACATTCCTCTTAGGTTGCAGCATGGCCTGCCCGGGTGTACATTCCTCTTAGGTTGCAGCATGGCCTGCCCGGGTGTACATTCCTCTTAGGTTGCAGCATGGCCTGCCCGGGTGTACATTCCTCTTAGGTTGCAGCATGGCCTGCCCGGGTGTACATTCCTCTTAGGTTGCAGCATGGCCTGCCCGGGTGTACATTCCTCTTAGGTTGCAGCATGGCCTGCCCGGGTGTACATTCCTCTTAGGTTGCAGCATGGCCTGCCCGGGTGTACATTCCTCTTAGGTTGCAGCATGGCCTGCCCGGGTGTACATTCCTCTTAGGTTGCAGCATGGCCTGCCCGGGTGTACATTCCTCTTAGGTTGCACGTTTCCGGGGTTCCATCGAATGCGGCCATCACGTTCACTAACCCCGAAAGGGAACGCTCGTGACACCAAGAGGAAGTTAAGAAGGCAAACTCCTTCACCTAGCTGCCCTCCTACAAGGCATTGAACCGACCCGCCATTACAAAAACATCTTGGGGCCATTTGACCCCAAACTTTTAAGCACCGTTGGTGATCAAAACAGGACCACGCGTCTCCAGCGGGCGATATTAGAGACAGACCGGGTGTCCCCACCCTTTGACTTCACGGCAGGACGTTACGGCCTCCTCTGACGGGAGGAAAAGGTGGATTGCGGAGTGGGGCGAGGCGGGGAGGGGGTTAGGGGTGCTGAGTCAATTGCTGGTGACTTGGTCTGAGGCCCGTTACCTTTTTATTGCTGTTGTAAGAACGGCATTGGAGCCAGAGACGGGAGGGCTGAGTCCCTTCGCCATAATCTGTTGTTTATGAACGAGCTATGGAGTCGTGGAGATGCACCTTGACAGAGCGGCAAAGACTGGAGCAGGCGATCCCGCTGACATACCCGGCCACGTGATCACCATAACGACCCCGTAAGACAATAAAGTGGCCCAGTGCGCCCGCCCACCTGCCGCGACCGCAGCATCGCCTAGGGAGGGTTGCCTCAACTGACTGTCGCTGAGTAGTGAACTAAATGATCAGTTGGCCACGTTATGAGCAAGACGTAATCGGTCTAAATCCCTTGCTTGGTTTACATTTATTAATGCTGGCATCGAGGCTTGGAGGATGATCACCTGTTTCTGGGTCTGTGTGCGACATTAAACTATGGGTCTTTCGGCCCTGGGTTGTGTGCGACATAAAAAATATGGGCCTTGTCTCCTATGTGTGTTTGTGCGACAGTAAACCATGAGCCTTGTCTCCTATGTGTCTGTGTGCGACATTAAACCATGAGCCTTTACTGCTCTAAGTCTGTGTGCGACATTAAACCATGTGTCTTGTCTTCTCTGGGTGTGTGTCTGACATTAAAACTATGGGCTTTATCTCCTCTGGGTCTTTGTGCAACATTAAAACTATGGGTCTTGTTTGCTTCTGGGTCTGCGTACGACATTAAAACTATCAGTCTTGTTTGCTTCTGGGTTTGTGTGCGACATTAAACCAATGGCCTTGTCTCCTCTGTGTCTGTGTGCGACATTAGACAATGGGCCTTGTCTGCTCTGGGTCTATGTGCGACATTAAAATCATGGGTCTTGTCTGCTTCTGGGTCTGCGTGCGAATAAAACTATAAGTCTTGTCTGCTTTTGGGTCTGTGTGCGACATTAAAACTATCAGTCTTTTTTGCTTCTGGGTTTGTGTGCGACATTAAACCAATGGCCTTGTCTCCTCTGTGTCTGTGTGCGATATTAGACAATGGGCCTTGTCTGCTCTGGGTCTGTGCGCGACATTAACAGATTAAAACTATGGGTCTTGTCTGCTTCTGGGTTTGTGTGCGACATTAAAACCATGGGTCTTGTCTGCTTCTGGGTCTGTGTGCGACATTAATCCAATGGACTTGTCTCCTCTGTGTCTGTGTGCGACATTAACAGATTAAAACGATGGGTCTTGTCTGCTTCTGGTTTTGTGTGCGACATTAAAACTGTCAGTCTTGTCTGCTTCTGGGTTTGTGTGCGTCATGGCACATGGGCCTTGTCTCCTCTGTGTCTGTGTGCGATATTAGACAATGGGCCTTGTCTGCTCTGGGTCTGTGTGCGACATTAACAGATTAAAACTATGGGTCTTGTCTGCTTCTGGGTTTGTGTGCGACATTAAAACCATGGGTCTTGTCTGCTTCTGGGTCTGTGTGCGACATTAATCCAATGGACTTGTCTCTGTGTCTGTGTGCGACATTAACAGATTAAAACTATGGGTCTTGTCTGCTTCTGGGTTTTTGTGCGACATTAAAACTGTCAGTCTTGTCTGCTTCTGGGTTTGTGTGCGTCATGGCACATGGGCCTTGTCTGCTCTGTGTCTGTGTGCGATATTAGACAATGGGCCTTGTCTGCTCTGGGTCTGTGTGCGACATTAACAGATTAAAACTATGGGTCTTGTCTGCTTCTGGGTTTGTGTGCGACATTAAAACCATGGGTCTTGTCTGCTTCTGGGTCTGTGTGCGACATTAATCCAATGGACTTGTCTCCTCTGTGTCTGTGTGCGACATTAACAGATTAAAACTATGGGTCTTGTCTGCTTCTGGGTTTGTGTGCGACATTAAAACTGTCAGTCTTGTCTGCTTCTGGGTTTGTGTGCGTCATGGCACATGGGCCTTGTCTCCTCTGTGTCTGTGTGCGACATTAAAACCATGGGCCTTGTCTCCTCTGTGTCTGTGTGCGACATTAAAACCATGGGCCTTGTCTGCTCTGTGTCTGTGTGCGACATTAAAACCATGGGCCTTGTCTGCTCTGGGTCTGTGCGACATTAAAACCATGGGCCTTGTCTCCTCTGTGTCTGTGTGCGACATTAAAACCATGGGTCTTGTCTGCTCTGTGTCTGTGTGCGACATTAAAACCATGGGTCTTGTCTGCTCTGTGTCTGTGTGCGACATTAAAACCATGGGTCTTGTCTCCTCTGTGTCTGTGTGCGACATTAAAACCATGGGCCTTGTCTTCTCTGTGTCTGTGTGCGACATTAAAACCATGGGCCTTGTCTCCTCTGGGTCTGTGTACGACATTAAAACCATGGGTCTTGTCTTCTCTGTGTCTGTGTGCGACATTAAAACCATGGGTCTTGTCTGCTCTGGGTCTGTGTGCGACATTAAAACCATGGGTCTTGTCTCCTCTGTGTCTGTGTGCGACATTAAAACCATGGGCCTTGTCTCCTCTGTGTCTGTATACGACATTAAAACCATGGGTCTTGTCTGCTCTGGGTCTGTATACGACATTAAAACCATAGGTCTTGTCTGCTCTGGGTCTGTGTGCGACATTAAAACCATGGGTCTTGTCTCCTCTGTGTCTGTGTGCGACATTAAAACCATGGGCCTTGTCTCCTCTGTGTCTGTGTGCGACATTAAAACCATGGGCCTTGTCTCCTCTGTGTCTGTGTGCGACATTAAAACCATGGGTCTTGTCTCCTCTGTGTCTGTATACGACATTAAAACCATGGGTCTTGTCTCCTCTGTGTCTGTGTGCGACATTAAAACCATGGGCCTTGTCTCCTCTGTGTCTGTGTGCGACATTAAAACCATGGGCCTTGTCTCCTCTGTGTCTGTATACGACATTAAAACCATGGGTCTTGTCTGCTCTGGGTCTGTATACGACATTAAAACCATGGGTCTTGTCTGCTCTGGGTCTGTGTGCGACATTAAAACCATGGGTCTTGTCTCCTCTGTGTCTGTGTGCGACATTAAAACCATGGGCCTTGTCTTCTCTGTGTCTGTGTGCGACATTAAAACCATGGGCCTTCTCTCCTCTGTGTCTGTGTGCGACATTAAAACCATGGGTCTTGTCTCCTCTGTGTCTGTATACGACATTACACGTCTGCTGGGTTTGTGTGCCGCATAACAGCTCTCGGTATTTTGTGTTTCTGGGTATATGTGCGACATTAAAACTATGGATGTCAATGGATGCTTGGTTACGGCGCTATACATGAGCTTGTACTACTGTTGTCCGGTGTAGCAGACGCGGAACACCCGGGAATGATGATAGGATGAATTTATTCGGGTACATATTCTAAGTTTAGTTGGTGCTTTAAGTTGGTGAGAAACAATTACGGGAGATTGTATCGGTGGCGTGAAAATAATGTATATCAATCTCTTAAGCAGACAATGGGGACCCTGTTTGATTCTTTCCGCCAACCTTTGATGTTTAAGTGCATACCTGAAATCGCTGTGGTTTCATAGACACATCGTACAAAGCCAAATTGCCCTGTGGATGACGGGTTCGTTGTTTATGTCCATGTTTTCCGGCTGAGCGCTCTAATTGACATGGTGAGATGTGGCATCCATTTCATTTTCATCGCCGATGCTTCGCATGGTCGATATATACGTTGTGTTATGCTGGCAAAGGGCTCTTTGAGATTGATAAAGGCGATGCAAAATAATTCATGCGAGTGAATCGCTGCATGGCGTAGAGCCTCGTTCCTCGGGTAGTTAAATAAATTAATGAATAAATATGGGGAGTAATGTCCAAACCCCGAAGATGAATCATGCATGACGAATAAAGGCGAACGAGTACGAAAGGATAAGCCGGCCAAAAATCGTTAGAAAACGGTAACATGGATACCTGGTTAATGAGGGATTCCGCAGGCTGCCAGGGCGATAAAACGGGGATACATGTTGTAATGTAGACGTCAGAACGAGGCAGAACCAAAAAGAAATCCTAAGAGTGTGAAGCCATGATGGAGACTCGGCCGCTGATGTCATCGGTACCTAATCTGCCCTTTAGTTTGGTCGACCGGCTAGTCGCCTGGGCCCATAACGCTATGACAGGGGAGGGAAGCTTTACGGCCTACAGTTGTAGCCTTCACACCATCAGGCTCTATGCTGCCTAACAACCCGCGGTACCCCCACCACCCCACGCCGCTACCCCGCCACTCTCCAGCAGCTGTTGCTGGGCGTTGCACGAGTGACCAGTAGGATCACTAGGGCACGCTGTGAGAGGCCTTCTATGGCTTGAAATGCGAGGGGTAAAGACACAAAACAGCTCGGCCTCTCCACAACTGGGGTTTATGGGGCGCACAGATGTGCTTCAATCCGCCGTTTTTTTGTGCAAAGCGCGTCAGTCGCGTCCTGTCTGTCGCGTTACCGGCGCCGATTGGGCGGCGCGCTGACGCACGCGCATAAACGCGCCGTCTGAGGACGCCGCTCCGAGGGTCATGGCGTCTCTGTGAACCTCTCCGTCCAGCGTCCTTAATATAGCATGCGGCACGTACGTGGCACGTGCTGGTCTGGCATACTGCCAGGAGTATGCTACTTACTACACACCAGTACTGGCGTAGCGCCTGCTAGGATGACGTCTTTCTGACTACATGCAGGCCGAGGGTTGTCAGCAATTGGAATACATTTGTCATTTGCAGACCGATGATGAGTGACGCGTGGGCAGTCATGATATGACTGATACATGATATGACTGATACATGATATGACTGATACATGATATGACTGATACATGATATGACTGATACATGATATGACTCTGACATGATATGACTGATACATGATATGACTGATACATGATATGACTGATACATGATATGACTGATACATAATATGACTGATACATGATATGACTGATACATGATATGAATGATACATGATATGACTGATACATGATATGACTGATACATGATATGACTGATACATGATATGACTCTGACATGATATGACTGATACATGATATGACTGATACATGATATGACTGATACATGATATGACTGATACATGATGTGACTGATACATGATATGATTGATACATGATATGACTGATACATGATATGATTGATACATGATATGACTGATACATGATATGATTGATACATGATATGAACGATACATGATATGACTGACATGATATGACTGATACATGATATGACTGATACATGATATGACTGATACATGATATGACTGACATGATATGACTGATACATGATATGACTGATACATGATATGACTGACATGATATGACTGATACATGATATGACTGATACATGATATGACTGATACATGATATGACTGATACATGATATGACTGATACATGATATGACTGATACATGATATGACTGATACATGATTTGACTGATACATGATATGACTGATACATGATATGACTCTGACATAATATGACTGATACATGATAGGACTGATACATGATATGACTCTGACATGATATGACTCTGACATGATATGATTGATACATGATATGATTGATACATAATATGACTGATACATGATATGACTGATACATGATATGACTGATACATGATATGACTGATACATGATATGACTGATACATGATATACATGATATGACTGATACATGATATGACTGATACATGATATGACTGATACATGATATGACTCTGACATAATATGACTGATACATGATAGGACTGATACATGATATGACTCTGACATGATATGACTGACATGATATGATTGATACATGATCTGATTGATACATAATATGACTGATACATGATATGACTGATACATGATATGACTGATACATGATATGACTGATACATGATATGACTGATACATGATATGACTGATACATGATATGACTGATACATGATATGACTGACATGATATGACTGATACATGATATGACTGATACATGATATGACTGATACATGATGTGACTGATACATGATATGACTGATACATGATATGATTGATACATGATATGACGGATACATGATATGATTGATACATGATATGACTGATACATGATATGATTGATACATGATATGAACGTTACATGATATGACTGACATGATATGACGGATACATGATATGACTGATACATGATATGACTGATACATGATATGACTGACATGATATGACTGATACATGATATGACTGATACATGATATGATTGATACATGATATGACTGATACATGATATGATTGATACATGATATGACTGATACATGATATGATTGATACATGATATGAACGTTACATGATATGACTGACATGATATGACGGATACATGATATGACTGATACATGATATGACTGATACATGATATGACTGACATGATATGACTGATACATGATATGACTGATACATGATATGAACGATACATCATATGACTGATACATCATATGACTGATACATGATAGGACTGATACATGATATGACTGATACATGATATGACTGATACATATATGACTGACATGACATGACTGATACATGATATGACTGATACATGATATGAATGATACATGATATGACTGATACATGATAGGACTGATACATGATATGACTGACATGATATGACTCTGACATGATATGATTGATACATGATATGAACGACACATGATATGACTGATACATGATATGACTGACATGATATGACTGATACATGATAGAACTGATACATGATATGACTGATACATGATAGAACTGATACATGATATGACTGACATGATATGATTGATACATGATATGATTGATACATAATATGAACGATACATGATATGACTGATACATGATATGACTGACATGATATGACTGATACATGATATGACTGATACATGATATGACTGATACATGATATGACTGATACATGATATGACTGATACATGATAGAACTGATACATGATATGACTGATACATGATATGACTGATACATGATATGACTGATACATGATATGACTGCTACATGATATGACCGATGCGTGATAGGCTGTGTTTGTCGTTGACAGATTATTTAGGCTTATTTAGTCAGAAGCACAAATACCGCCAAACAAACCTTACTACTGGCCGACAAAACAAAAGCGGACGGATGCCAACCAGTCGTGATATATTGGTATATATTAGGAGACAGGAAGGAGGGCTGAATGAGCCAGATCAGATCATGAACTTCGACTGGGTTTAACCAAAAGGACGTTCTAAACTCTAAACCGTGTCAAGCTATCAATAAAAATAGTTAATACAGCCAAGAGGAAATGTCTATCAAGACAAAAAACATTTCATTATTATGTCATACTGGCACCAAGTGCAGTTTATTCACATGATTCAGCTAGAAGCAATGTCTCGTGTAGTCTCGGTGAAACCTAGGTGGCGTCCCGCCTGATGTCCAATAAATAGAATGCGCGGGATATGTCGTCTGCCCTGTTTCCTGGGGAGTTAATTTGGCGGGAATACGGGAGACGTCAGATGTTTCGACCGAATCAGTCATATGAGATTCGTTTTGCAGCAGCGTACTGGATCCCCCCGGTCTCGACATCAGTTCCCTTTCTCGTTGTCTAGTTCTTTGTTGTATGTTTTGGGGTTTTTTTGTTCGATTTTGTAGCATTGATTTTTACTTTTACCTCACCGACTTTCTGTTCGTGTCCCGTACATCATCTGATGGGAACTGTAACAATGTGGGTAACGTGCGTGATACCATCGGAAAAAAAATAAAATCATGGTCTAAAATTTGATACGCCTCAGTTTCTTTGAAGAAATGTTCCGAAATAAAACATTTGTCGCCGATGCCATGTCTTTTGTACGGAGTAAGGCTGGCTAACCTCAGCCCCAGTCCATATAAAGTCCTGGACGTTCGTAGGCGCGTGGACTGTCATGCGCGTAGTTTTTCTCCAGGTGGGGCTAGTAGAACTGCGGTGGCCGGAGCAGACCGAGCGGCCGCTCCTCATATGACTGTTAGGCAGCGTTTTGATCGCATATTCCCAATAAGAAATAATAAATGAACGGAGACCGTGCCTTTGTTTGGCAAAGAATTGGGTCCCTCGTGGCAGTGCCTCCCTTTGGCAGAGTTAGGTCCCTTGCGACAGTGCCTCTCTTTAGCAACAAAGGCGTTATCAAGCGACCTCTAATTGCAAATTGTTCCTCGTAACCTCTCGATGTTGTTATACCATGAATAGAACGATGAATAAAGTAACACTAGAACACGTCTTTTGTCTATTGTGATGGCGCAGGCGGCTTAAATACGGTACAAACGTGTCTCTTTATCGAGCTGCACATTATTAAATTACTCGCCCAGAGCGTGTGACGTGTTGGTACTTATAAGTCCTAATGTTTGCGCACAGCCTCGAAATGATCGGGGCATTCCGAAAAGAGCCTCGGTTTGCTGTATTGCTTTACCTAGGCCACAAAGTACGGCGAGGTGTCACAATATTAATATTCAGCAATTCTTTTCTCGATGTGAGAAACCCATTCCAGTGTGTTCATGCCGAACGCTGCCAACTTTTCCAGGTTTTGTCAACAAACAATCCGTAACTGTCATGCGAGATTCTGGATGCACAGGTGTGGTCATTCGCGCTGGTTTCATGAATCCGAACCAGTATACAGGTTACAACAGACTGTGTCTCATGGCCGATGGCACAGCGAGGAAAGTAGCTTTGGCAAAGATAAACATATACAGTCCATACTTCTGTGGTACCGTTGAAGCGATGGTTATGCCAACGCCCATATACGATCTCATATTAGGAAACATACCTGGTGCGAGGGGTGTCGACGATCCAAATCCGAATTGGACTCCTTTCACTAGCCAACGCGAAGAACCTATGTCAACTGAAGACCCAGTAGATGAAAGTTCAGCCGTTATCACCAGGGCTCAGCAGAGGACGAAATCGCAGAAAACAAAACCCCTTACAGTATCAAAAGTGCCCGTGCTTCATACGGCGAAACAAAAAGAGTTTGTGGAAGAACAAAAGGCTGATAAAACGTTGGAAATGTTGTGGAAACTTTTGGAATCCAACGAAGCCAATCCGAGAAAAACCAGGACGTCAGAATCATCGTTTGAAGCCAAAAATGGTATCTTGTACAGAGTTCATAAGAAGAAAAGTGTTGATGGTGCATGGCGTACCACCAGACAGGTCGTTTTACCACTTGGTCGAAGGACACAATGCTTGCATTTGGCACATGAAGCATTGTTTGGGGGTCATATGGGAGTACAAAAGACTATGGACCGCATTCTTGCGAAGTTCTATTGGCCAGGCATGCACAATGACGTTTCTCGCTTTTGCAAATCTTGCGATATCTGTCAAAGGACGCTGCCGAAAGGTAAAACTATGAGAGTGCCGCTGGACAGCATGCCAACCGTTGATGTACCTTTCAAGCGTATGGCAGTGGACATAGTTGGGCCAATCCATCCTGCATCCGAGAGAGGAAATAGATATATCCTCAGTGTAGTGGACTACGCAACGCGCTATCCTGAAGCAATACCATTGCCATCAATTGACACTGAACGAGTCGCAGAAGCTCTTCTAGAGATATACAGCCGAGTTGGTTTTCCACAGGAGGTGCTTAGTGACCTTGGGAGTCACTTCTACGTTAATGCAAGAAATTTGTCGTTTGATTTCAGTAAAACAACTGACAACAACTCCATATCATCCCATCTGCAACGGACTCGTTGAGAAATTTAATGGAACACTAAAATTGGTGCTTAAAAGATTATGTCATGAAAGACCGCGTGATTGGGACCGCTATATCCCAGCAGTGCTGTTCTCATACAGAGAAGTTCCACAAGAGAGCACGGGATTTTCACCTTTTGAACTTCATTTTGGAAGAGATGTGCCTGGACCGATGGATATTTTAAAGGAAATGTGGATTAAGGAAAGAAAGGGAGATGAAAATGACGGAAACAACAGCTACCAGTACGTTTTGGACCTCAGGGAGAAAATTGAAAAAACGTGTGAGCTGGCAAGAGAGGAACTAACAAAAGCCAGTCGGCGATATAAGAAATATTATGATCGTCGCTCGAAACAACGCTCTTTGGAAGTCGGTGATCTTGCATTGATTCTTCTACCTACTGATAACAACAAACTCCTCTTGCAGTGGAAAGGTCCGTTTAAGGTGATACACCGAATTGGACGATATGACTACAGCATTGAAATCAAAGACAAGGTCAGGACGTTTCACATCAACATGTTGAAGAAATATGTTAGTCGTCAAAGCCCAGAGGATACCACATCTGACATCTGCTCTTCAATGTTTGATATTATCGCTAGCGCTGTGATAGATGATGAATGTGATGAAATGCAACTCCCTGCTTTCTATGTTGATGATGGTTCTGAGACATACAGAGATGTACAATACTCCCCGGACTTGTCTGTACAACAGCGAAGAGAAGCGGAAGATCTTGTTGCCGAGTTTAAAGACATCTTTACCGACCGGCCAGGAACCACAATGATGGAAGAACATAAGATTGAACTTACCAGCACAGAACCAATGAGACAAAAAGCTTATCCATTACCTTATGCCATGAGAGATACGGTTAAACAGGAAATAAACAAGATGTTGGAGATGGATATCATAGAAAGAACAAATTCTCCATACGCATCACCGATCGTTTTGGTCAAGAAAAAGGACGGAAGCAATCGTTTCTGCATCGACTTTCGGAGATTAAACAGGATCACCGTGTTTGACGTCGAACCAATGCCGAACCCTGATGATATCTTTGTCAAACTCAACGCAGACGTTTTCTTTTCAAAACTTGATCTCAGAAAAGGGTATTGGCAAATTCCAGTCAGAGAAAAGGATAGAGAAAAAACTGCTTTCGTGACACCCGATGGATCCTATCAGTTCAAGAAAATGCCGTTCGGAATGGTAAATTCAACTGCATCGTTCAGCCGTATGATGCGCAAAACCTTTGGTCATATTCCTAATGCAGACAACTTCGTGGACGATTTACTAACACATACCACAGATTGGATCAGTCAGATCAATACTTTGTGACAAACGTTCATAAGCTTGCGTGATGCGCAACTCACAGTGCGACCTTCCAAATGCTTTATCGGTTACCGAAATCTCGACTTCGTGGGACGTCATATCGGCGAGGGTGTCGTCAGACCACAGGAAGACAAAGTGAAGAAAATACAAGACGCAGTGAGACCCTTCAAGAAACGAAATGTTCGATCATTTCTCGGATTAGTGAGTTATTATCAACATTTTGTGCCAAATTTCTCCACTATTGCTGCGCCTTTAACGGATTTAACGAAAAAAGGGAAAACCAATAATGTTGAGTGGGGACAAGCACAGCAGGTGGCTTTTGAAACCCTCAAGGAAAAAGTGAGCCAAGAACCAATACTGAAGATGCCTGATTTCTCAAAGACATTCTATCTTCAAACAGATGCATCCGATATTGGAGTTGGTGGTGCATTGTTGCAAGAGTACGATGGAATAAAACATCCTATCGCGTACTTCAGCAAGAAGTTATCGTTACGTGAACGTGGCTACTCAGTAGTTGAGAAAGAATGTTTGGCATTGTTGTACGCAATTAGAAGGTTCGAATTGTATTTGTATGGCAAAGAATTCATACTAGAGACGGATCATGAGCCTTTGACGTTCATTGATCGAGCCAAGTTGATGAACAGCAGAATAATGGGATGGTCGTTATTCCTCCAGAATTATCGTTTCCGACTATGTGCCATAAAGGGAAGCGATAATGTCGTTGCCGATTACCTGAGTCGATCCGTTGTTATAGATTGAATGATTGGAACGTTAATTTGATTTAGTTTGTGTATTTACTTGTATATAATATTGTGTTAGAGTACTGTTTGGAAAATAATGTAGTATTTTCTGAAAGAGGGGGGTTGTGTCACAATATTAATATTCGTAGTGTGAGGACGGCTTTCCATACTTGTGAGTTAATGCCAGATCACGTGAGCGTGCGTACACTCAGAGAGATGTTTATGTTAGGTGTGAAAGCCGGTAGAGAGAGACCGAGGGACAGAGAGACGGAGCGAGAGATGAATTAATGTTTGTACGGGAGAAGAAGTTATAGAAGAGGTTTAAAGAGTTATACAGAAGTTGGAAGACACAGTGGAGAAGAATTGCTGAAGTTTTATTTATTTGAAAAACCCAAGTCAGGAAATGTGAGTCCCCGGCCTAATACAATCACTCAGGTGTATACTTATGTCGTTGAGGATATCTGTTTTGTTTATTATGTGATAGACTGTTTGTTTAACGACAGGAGATTTATGAAATGTAATTTTTAAGGTTCGTTTATTGTAACCCGTGAAATAGATAGGGAAATCCTTTTTTAAATAGATACTTTAATTAGTTCGAGCATTTGGTATCTAAGGTATGGAAAGCCAATGGCATCATATTTTTTCTTGTAGCCCCAACAGTCTGGAGGCAAACTACTGTGCCTGAAACGAAGAAAAGCCAAGCGTTATTTTTTTTTACTTGATGATATACCACCATTGTATTATAATTTTCATACCCTGTGTCATCCGCATATAGTTTATATATTTTTTGTATAAAAG
Organism: Arenicola marina; assembly: GCA_964019135.1. Taxonomy (NCBI): domain Eukaryota; kingdom Metazoa; phylum Annelida; class Polychaeta; family Arenicolidae; genus Arenicola; species Arenicola marina. The sequence goes on along the minus strand of OZ025260.1, from coordinate 5,733,015 downwards.
CTTAATAGTTTATTTGTGATTTTGATTTTGATTTTGATCGACTGACCCAACCGTCGGCAGTCCTGTGACACGAGGCTTGCTTGGTACTTGTCACTTTCTCCTAAATAGGGCCTCCCTGGCGGTGTCTGGGAGGCCAGATGGAGGTGAGAGGCCCGCTCCAGTAGCGCTCCCTTTATTATAGCGCGGAAGAGGTCGACAGAGGATGCGATGTAATGCGTCTGACCTTTAACTGAACGTGGCGCGGAGGGTCGTCAACGTGACGTGATGAAGATGGGCTTGGAGCGGGGGTATAGGTAGTGGGGGGGGGGGGTATAGGGGCTTTGCCAGGGATGTTATAGTCCCCCACTCCAGGCCGAGGCTAACTTTTCTTGACAGAGAAGCCACAACCCATGCCAAGGGAGGCAAGTGTAATGTGCGGACCGAATATATGGGCCATGTAAATCTACATACCGTATTTTAAAAGTCGCATGCTGCACTCTCGAAACTGTTGCTAGAAGCACGTGACACTTTATTTTTTCCCCGAAACCCTTAGAGTACAGTTTGTCTATTACTTTGTGGATCACATTATTCAATATATAAATAAAGTCTAGAAACAAATTGAATAGAAACATTCTTAAAAATAAGGCTTACGTTTTCAATTAAATTAATTACATCATTTATTACATTAATCACATCATTTATGACATTAATTACATCATTTGTGACATTAATTACATCATTTGTGACATTAATTACATCATTAATGACATTAATTAAATCAGAACATAGGAGATTCACGCGGCTCTTTTCATTGCCCATGGGCACCAAAAACACGGATGAGCTCCTTGCATACAGCGACAGTGTTTCGTCTGTGCTTCAGCTTTTTTGCAGTGTTGCTTTTTCATGTTTTGAATCAGTTCCGGTACAAGCGATCTTTACCCATGGAAAAGGAACCTCTACCTGACTCGTTCGTTATCGGTCATTGTCCTGGCAGCTATTTTATAATTGGCCCTATTTCCGGGAGACATCCGTCACTACGTACAGTGGCTGTTTTCATCCAAATTCTATTTATCTCTGATCTGAACCGCGTCTTTCTTTTTTCTGCCCCCTCTGAAATCTGGTAACGATGTTCGAGTGCCTTGGTTTACTCTATTAACTCACGGACAAGCGTGCTGAAGAGTCTGCTCGACGCTGGCGACACCATACCACGTGACTCCTGCCGTGATGTGAGGCGAGATAAGACGAGAGCAAATGATGCCGGAGCAGGGGGAAGGGCGTGGGTGAGGGGTTGGGTTGCGGTGGTGGGGGGGGGGAGCTGAAAGGGAGGGAGGTGGGCTGGTGGGGGATGGGGGAGGGGAAGTGGCGCTTGGGGTACTTGGGGCTGACGTGCTTACACAGCGGGTCTTGGGTGCGCCGAGAAATTGCGACCTGTAAGGGCTATAGATTCAGTGTCGTTAACACAACAAAAACTTCGATTGACTTGTTCACTGGGGAAAAACACGACTGCTGGTTGCGTAATCGCAAACTTTTTTTTTCCTTGTTATTTGATAGTGTTTAGTTTTCTGTGGTTTGACGAGTACGTGGAATGGTGGCCATATTGGATAAGGCGATGGGCCATAGTTTAGAGACCTGTCTGTCGCGTCACCCGTGTCAGTGACTGCCTGTGTGGATCACTACTGTATCTCCCACTCGTGTACTGCTTTCACTCTTAACGATCGGTGTGAACGAACTACAACCGCCACACTTCCTGTGCTGGCCCCTTAATTACACGTTGTTCAAACTGGTTAGAAGCTTTCATCTGGGGTTTCTTGAAAATATAGCCGAAGAAATCTGTTTGCCAAGGCCCGTTTACAAACCGATGTGCTTGTTAAAAAGAATTGTTGGTACAAAACTAAAAATAACGATACTAACGTTAACAATCTCCAAAGACGACTGGAAACACGATTATGATTGAGTGATGCAATCAGAGCACAATGATAAATTCACACAATGTCATGTCCCCTTCCCCCTGGGTATCAAATAGTCAATAGCAAGAACGAAAAAAAACATTAAAGGAATACCTTAATAATTAGTTATTCATTAATTTACTCTCAAACAGTTAATACGGTGTAAATCTAAACTTCGACTAGACTTAACAAAAAGGACGTTCTAAACTCCATCAAGCTATAAATAAAAATAATTAATGCAGCCAAGATGAAATGTCTATCAAGCCAAACAACATTTCATCATTATGTCATACTGGCACCAAGTGCAGTTTATTCACATGATTCAGCTAGAAGCAATGTCTCGTGTAGTCTCGGTGAAACCTAGGTGGCGTCCCGTCTGATGTCCAATAAATAGGATGCCGGGATATGTCGTCTCCCCTGTTTCCTGGAGAGTTAATTTGGCGGGAATACGGGAGACGTCAGATGTTTCGACCGAATCAGTCATATGAGATTCGTTTTGCAGCAGCGTACTGGATCCCCTCGGTCTCGAGCTGAATTTTCTTTCTCGTTGTCTGTTTTTTTGTTGTATGTTTTTTTTCTCGATTTTGTAGCATTGATTTTTACTTTTACTTTACCGACTCTCTGTTCGCCCGGGGCCGATTGGGACACACCTTGGCGCTGTGTAACCTTTGATAGCATCTCTGTAGTGTCCCGTACATCATCTGATTGGAACTTTAACAATGTGGGTAACGTGCGTGATACCATAGGAAAAAAATAAAATCATGGTCTAAAATTTGATACGCCTCAGTTTCTTTGAAGAAATGTTCCGAAATAAAACATTTGTCGCCGATGCCATGTCTTTTGTACGGAGTAAGGCTGGCTAGCCTCAGCCCCAGTCCATATAAAGTGCAGGACGGTCGTAGGCGCGTGGACTGTCATGCGCGTAGTTTTTCTCCAGGTGGGGCTAGTAGAACTGCGGTGGCCGGAGCAGACCGAGCGGCCGTTCCTCATATGACTGTTAGGAAGCGTTTTGATCGCGTATTCCCAATAAGAAATAATAAATGAACGGAGACCGTGCCTTTGTTTGGCAAAGAATTGGGTCCCTCGTGGCAGTGCCTCCCTCTGGCAGAGTTAGGTCCCTTGCGACAGTGCCTCTCTTTAGCAACAAAGGCGTTATCAAGCGACCACTAATTGCAAATTGTTCCTCGTAGTCTCTCGATGTTGTTATACCATGAATAAAGTAACACTAGAACACGTCTTTTGTCTATTGTGATGGCGCAGGCGGCTTAAATACGGTACAAACGTGTCTCTTTATCGAGCTGCACATTATTAAATTACTTGCCCAGAGCGTGTGATGTGTTGGTACTTATAAGTCATAATGTTTGCGCACAGCCTCGAAATGGTGCATCAGATGGACAATGATAGGGCATTCCGGAAAGAACCTCGGTTTGCTGTATTGCTTTACCTAGGCAACAAAGTACGGCGAAGCTTGCTTGGTACCTGTCACTTCCTCCTAAATGGGGCCTCGCTGGCGGTGTCTGGGAGGCCAGATGGGGGTGAGAGGCCCGCCCCAGTAGCGCTCCCTTTTTTTAGCGCGGAAGAGGTCGACAGAGGACGCGATGTAATGCGTCTGACCTTTAACTGAAAGTGGCGCGGAGGGACTCTAGTCAACTTGACGTGATGAAGAAGGGCTTGGAGCGGGGGTAAAGGTGGGGGGGGGGGTATAGGGGTTTTGCCATGGATGTTATAGTCCCCCACTCCAGGCCGAGGCTAACTTTTCTTGACAGAGAAGCCACAACCCATGCCAAGGGGGGCAAGTGTAACGTGCGGACCGAATATATGGGCCATGTAAATCTACATACCGTATTTTAAAAGTCGCATCCTGCACTCTCGAAACTGTTGCTAGAAGCACGTGATACTTTATTTTTCCCCGAGACCCTTAGAGTACAGTTTGTCTACTACTTTTTGGATCACATTATTCAATATATAAATAAAATCTTGAAACAAGTTGAAGAGAAACATTCTTACGAATAGGGCTTACGTTTTTAATGACAATCATTACATAATTTATTACATTAAACATCATTTATGACATTAAACATCATTTATGACATTAAACATCATTTATGACAATAATTACATCATTTGTGACATTAATTACATCATTTGTGACATTAATTACATCATTTGTGGCATTAATTACATCATTTGTGACATTAATTACATCATTTATGACATTAATTAAATCAGAACATAGGAGATTCACGCGGCTCTTTTCATAGCCCATTGGCACTAAAAACATGGATGATCTCCTTGCATACAGCGACAGTGTTTCATCTGTGCTTCAGCTTTTTTGCAGTGTTGCTTTTTCATGTTTTGAATCAGTTCCGGTACAAGCGATCTTTGGTTTAAACATATTTTTATTTCACAATCGGAAAACAGGCAAGCACTATATTAATTGATGTTTTGAATCAGTTCCGGTACAAGCGATCTTTGGTTTAAACATATTTTTATTTCACAATCGAAAAACAGGCAAGGCCTATATTAATTCCTTTTGCACATAATAATAATATATAATATAACACACACACACACACCAGTAAATACAGATTCAAACAATTAACACTATGTTTGCCATTAGTTCGATGATTTAACCACGCAGCAATAGGTACACTTGATCTCTATTTAAAGCGTTTACTATTTTCGATATATTTATGTACAGCTGTGAAGATTTCTACATTTGTATCGTAAGACAATGATGGGTTATCAAAAAGAAGTGTGCCTAGTGACATCGGGGTATGAGTAACTATTTTTCCCATCAGTATTTCGCGCTCATTTGTGTATGTTGGACAAGAATAGAAAAAATTAACGCTATCTTCGCTAGCAGCACCGCAGTTGCACCGCGGGCTGTCGACAATATGCATATGAAATAGATGAGCATTTAAAGTACTGCAATTCATCCTTAGACGCGCGTGAATGAAATTCGTCTTCCGACTTCCTAGATAATAAAGCTTCCTTAAACTGTGGACGTCTGTTTTCTTACAGAGTTGTCTTTTAAACTCATTGAAATCGGTAGTGGTTCGAATATGAATGGGCAGTTCTTTCCACCTTCTAATTGTACTGGGAACAAAAGAATTGTAAAACGTAGTTAATCTTGCCCTGATAGGTGTGACACCGTTTGTATTAGAGTTTCGTAGAGCATAGGAAGTTCTAGAATCGACCGTTGGAGGAATTAAATTAAACAGATATTCTGGAACTCTAGTATACAATAGTTTGTGAAAAAGCAATAGTTCAAACCTCTCCCTTCGCGTGGCCAGTGTCTCCCATCCCAGTTCATAGTAAATATGGAGATGGCTTGTATATTTAATAGCTCCACAAACCAACCTACCCGCCCTCAGCTGCACCGATTCTAATCGATCCGAGTCTGATTGCTAACAGCCGTCCCATACCACACACGCATACTCCACTGACGGTCTAATGAAGCTTTTGTACATAATATCCAGGGACCTACGACCCAACTTATACCTTAATCGCGAGAGCATATCCACTCTTCTCATAACTTTATGATATATTTCATTAATGTGAGGAGACTGCTTAATTTGCTGTTTAGCGTTAGTCCGAGATGTTTATGATCATGGATGACCTGCAGTCTCTTTGAACCCATGCATAACTCCATATGAGTGTCAGATAACTTATTGGATATTACCATAGCCTTTGTTTTCGAGGCATTAAATGTAACAAATCATTTGTCAGCCCAGCATTCTAATTTCAATAAGTCTTGAGATAAAATATCATTGCTATCAATATTGTCCCCTGAAATAATATAAAGTGTGGTGTCATCTGCGAACAGCCGTATGTTGGATTCCAGACCTTCAGTTATGTCATTTATATAGATAAGAAATAATAGCGGTCCGAGAACTGAACCCTGTGGTACCCCCGCATTTATAATATATATAGAAGCGATCTTTACCCATGGAGAAGGAACCTCTACATGACTCGTTCGTTATCGGTCATTGTCCTGGCAGCTATTTTATAATTGACCCTATTTCCGGGAGACATCCGTCACTACGTGCAGTGGCAGTGGCTTTATCTAAATTCTATTTATCTCTAGTCTGAACCGCGTCATTCTTTGTTCTGCCCCTTCCGAAATTTGGTAACGATGTTCGAGTGCCTTGGCTTTCTCTATTAAACTCACGGCGAGGCGTGCTGAAGAGTCTGCTCGACGCTGGCGACACCATACCACGTGACTTCTGCCGTGATGTGAGGCGAGACAAGAGCAGATGATGCCGGAGCAGGGGGTAGGGCGTGGGTGAGCGGTTGGGTTGCGGGTGATTGGGGGGGGGGGCTGATAGGGTGGGGGGAGGGGATATGGCGCTTGGGGTGTTCGGGGCTGACGTGGTTACACCGGGTCTTGGGTGCGCCAAGAAATTGCGACCTGTAAGGGGTATAGATTGCGGGTCGTTAGCTGACCAATGGTCACGGCTCGGTGAGGCTACGCTCTGCTAGCGAGAGTGACGGATCGACGGAGTGTACAACGGACAAGTGTTCTGACAGGTACGAAGTCACAGCTGTTAGCCCGAAGGGCGCTGAAACAATGGAGGAAATAAAGTCACTGCTGTTAGAATCAAAAGCAGATCAGGCAAAACTGCGCCAGTCGCTGGAACAGAGAATCTCTAATATGGAAAGCCAATTGAATGTCAGATTGACGAAGGATTTTAAGAATCTTCGAGACTTTGTTGATCTGGAACTTGCCCAAGTCTATAACAAAATGGATACGTTTGAAAAGAGGCTGAAGGCGATACAAGGAAACGGCGTCACCCGCGCGAAAGCCAATTGATCCAGACTATAGCGTCATTGCAGTGAACCTGAAAGAGGAGCCGGGGGAGAATCTACAAGACAAAATTGAATTCGCAACGGTCTTGGTCTGAGAGACATTGCAGCGCAGCGAGTAGCGAGACTGCCCTATAGAAACAATAAACCGGGAGTCGTTAAAATAGAATTAACCACAACCGTCGATAAAATTGCAGTCCTACGTGCGAAGAAAAATCTCAAGGACGATACTCAGTACAGGCGAGTGTTCCTCAGGAGGTGTATGGACCATACAGAGCGCTTAGTTCATTTGAACTTTGCTGAAATCCTCAAGGAATTGCCGAACAGACATAAGTACAGAATAAGCGGTAGCAGCCGGGTGGTGACGAAAGACAGCGGCGGGAGGAACAAGAATGAGGCGTCTGCTATCGCTTCCTCTGGGCCAGACTCTGAAAAGAACACGTTGGATGGCGCCCCGCCCCCACCCACGACTCTGACGGTGTTCACCTGGAACATCAACGGATTCACTGAGTTAAACAAACTGTTAAGGCAGTCAGTCAGCAACAGTGTATCGAGTGACATTTTATTCTTAAATGAAACCCACTTGATAGAAAACTCAAGTATGTTGATACCTGGTTATACTTTCTATGCTAATAACAGAGGTAAAATGCATGTGAAGGCGACTAAGGGCTCCGGTGGAGTCGGAGTACTCGTAAAAAATACGCTCTTTGCAGAATTTAAATGTCAGGTAATTGATAAAGCGGAAGGTATTCTGGGAAATGAGTTAACGCATAGATGTAACGCTTTCCGTTTGGTGTTGTTCGCTTACTATCTCCCGCCTGAGAACTCTACTTGGGGTAAAGATGCTTCAGCCTTATTTTCACATCTAATGGCTGAGGTATATTTACACAATGAGGCCGATATGATCATGATTTGTGGTGGTCTAAATGCGCGAGTTGGTAAGGAGCAAGATGTCGTTGAAGATGTCGATGATGTGCCGACAAGGGAGGTTCTCGACAGTACAAAGAATGGTCATGGTGAATCTCTGCTTGGTTTTCTGCATGACAGTAAATTATGTATGTTAAATGGGAGGTTGCAAACCGTAGATAACAATTATACCTTTGTGTCGACTATAGGTAAATCCGTGGTTGATTGTGCCACATGATTGTCTAGTGGCGTGTAAAGCCTTTAAGGTACAGTTGGTGTCAGACCTTGTCACAAATAATGGTCTCAGTACTTTAGTTACAGATCAGTGTAAACTTCCAGATCACTCCGTTCTTACCACGGAATTTTGGTTTAGAAGCCCAATAGAATCGTCTGAAGAAAGGACCGATCTGTTAAATTATAGGGAAAAAAGAGATATATATTAAGAACCATTCCCCCGGCTTTCCTGTCTACCGAGAGATGGGGTAGAATAATGATAGAACTGATTGAGAGTATTGAGAAGGTTAATCGAGAACAAGCTGCGATCGACCAGGAGTATGAAAAATTAGGCAAAGCAACCAACTGAGTGAAATGGACGAATATCTCTCATTTTCACAATATACAAAAGGTGCTAAGCGCAAATTAAATCACAGTAAACCTTATTGGAGTGATTACTTAACTAGTTTATGGCGCGAGAAGAGTGGGAAAGAAAAATTATACGTAAAGTGTCAAGCCAAGACAAAAACAAGAAGGCTGAGAGAAAATTTTAAACTTGCTATTAATCGATTTGATAAAGCCCTCCGAAAGTCGAAGAGGCAACACAATACAGCTATGATAAAACGATTGGAAGATATTAATACAGATAACCGCGGAGAAATCTGGAATGCCGTCCCACTAAAATGGAAGATGGCCACTATGCTACATACCCACATGTGGTGTTAGATAAATGGCGTGATGAGTCCACAACCCTCTACAATAATAATAATCAGTGTGAAGATGGTAACGACCATTACCTAGAGGCAATGGCTTATAAGGACTTTTTAGAGAGTGAAACCCTATTTGGTCAGTGGCCAACGAATACGGATATAAACCGCGACTTTGAACTTAGTGAGGTACAGCTGGTAACGTCCAGACTGAAGACTCGAAAAGCGGTGGGTGTAGACGGTATCCCTAACGAGGTGCTCAAACACAGTAACATTTTAAAATGTCTGCAAGTGCTGTTTCAGCGAGGTTTCGACTTTGGTATGGCTCCGACGTTGTGGGCGCGTTCTATAATCAAGCCTATCCCAAAGAGTGCTCTGGTGGACCCATGTGTGCTGCTGAATTATAGAGCCATAAACCTTATTTCATGTATAGAAAAGGTGTACTCAGCGGTTCTCAGCAGAAGGATCACGCATTACTGTGATGAAGCTGATATTCTTGTAGAAGAGCATTCAGGGGTCATAGGAACTGTCTTGAACATAGTTACAGCCTGAATAGCATCGCTAATGGTCGAAAAACCGGGCTCTCAACATTTGCAGCTTTCATTGACATGGAGAAAGCCTTCGACCGTATAGACCGGAATCTCTTATGGTTAAGACTATTACAATATAACATAGATGGCAAGGCTTATTTGGCTGTCCGCTCTTTGTATCGTGATACACAAGCATCGATAAGGGTAAGTGAATTATGTACACAGTGGTTTAATGTCAATTACGGCGTCCGCCAAGGTGACACCCTTTCACCCACGCTTTTTAATCTATATATCAATGATTTAGCTGTTCAAGTGAAAGCACTAGATGGTGGAATTAAGGTTAGCAATGAAACAGTATCTATCCTACTATATGCTGATGACATTGTACTCCTGGCGGAAAGTGAAGATAAGTTACAGCAGATGTTAAGCCTTAATATAAATAAGTCAGGTATCGTTCACTTCCGGCCTCGTAGGCGTAGACGAAGCATGTTTGAATTTTATTTCGGGAATCAGAGAATATTGCTTGTCAGTAACTATAAATATCTAGGAGTCATATTTGACGAGCACTTGTTGTTCCTTGAGTGCTCTACGGTGCTAGCTGAATCTAGCGGGAGAGCCCTTGGAGGTATTATCGGTCGCTTTAAATATCTTAAAAACGTAGGTTACGAAACGTTTACTCATCTTTACCTCGCAGGAGTTGTACCCATCTCGGACTATGGAGCTGGAGTATGGGGAATGGGTAGACACGCTAAATGTAACTCCATTCATTACAGGGCCAGGAGATATTTTATGGGTGTTCATAAGTTCGCACCCATAGAGGCTATTACTGGCGACATGGGGTGGATGATACCAAAGTACAGACGATATCTATGTATGCTACGGCTATGAAATGTTTTAGTGAAATTACAAGAGTATCGCTTACCGAAAATAATGTTTAATTGGGAATACGGACGAAAAGAAGGAACCTGCTGTGGTGACATAGAGTCTATACTAGACAAACTGGGGATGATTAATCTATTTGAAGCTAAGAAGGTATGTAATCTTGATGTATGTGCTACCCGTCTAACAGACCTGCAGAATATTGAATGGAAAGAAAGCGTGCAATCAAAACCTAAGCATAGAACTTACATCAGGTTTAAAAGTCACATCGAACCAGAGCCATATCTCCGGCAATACCTGAGCAGGAGTCAGCGAGCCTTCCTCGCACAATTCAGGTGTGGTATTTTACCGTTGGAAATCGAAACGGGGAGATTTAGAACGAAGGAAGATCAACACTCTAACCGGTACAGGAGGAGGGAAGCGCATGAACGCTTATGTCGGATATGCTCATCCGGAGAGGTGGAAGATGAGGTACATTTTCTTTGCTGCTTTCGGGAGTATAGTAGTCAACGTGAAAACCTGTATCGGAAAGTATCTCATCCTGATTTTATGGTCCTGTCTAACTTTGATCGTGTCAGTGACTGCCAGTGCGGATCACTATTGTATCTCCCACTCGTGTACTGCTTTCACTCTTAACGAACTACAACCGCCACGCTTCCTGTGCTGGCCCTAAATTACACGCTGTTCAAACTGGTTAGAAGCTTCCATCTGGGGAAATATAGCCGAAGAAATATGTTTGCCAAGGCTCGTTTACAAACCGATGTGCTTGTTAAAAAGGATTCTTCGTACAAAACAAAAAATAACGATAAATAGACGTTAAAAAAGTCCTAACACGACTAGAAACACGCTCGTGATTGAGTGATGCAACCAGAGCAAAATGATAGATTCACACGATGGCATGTACCTTAATAAGTAGTTATTCATTAATTTACTACTACAGTTAATACAGTGTAAATCTATACGATGAAGCTTTGTACATTCAGCATATTCGGCCAGGCTATGCGTAACGATGTATACTGTATTGGTGATTCGGTCATTGAAAACGTCAGATCAGTTGCGTTGTCATTAAATTTGTTTTTTCTGAATATAATGTTTTATTTAGTGTCAGGGTCACGCTTGTTTGACACATGGGGTAACTGGAAAGTACTCACATAGTATGCTGGGCGATCATTAAGCATCATTTGCAATAAGGGACTAGGGATTGTTTACGCACAAAACGTCATTACAACGGCAAACAATCTTTAAGACTTGAATCTTTTAGTTCCATCGTTATAATCATGCACAGCTCTACATATTGCTTTGTTTTTTTCAATCGACTAATTCACTGTTCCCATGCAAAATAGTTGCAATGGATGTATAGATGTATATTTCAGAATACTTTGCGCCATTCGATCGCGCAAGATCGTGAACCTCGGACATTGCACAAAAGTAATAGGCATATCAAATAAATGTGCCTTTAGGTCACTGTAGCTCATTCTGGGACGGGCATGACCACCAATTAATTGCTCGCCGACCGTAGTTGAATAATTTATTTGTTTACCGACTGGTGCGAAGGGATTGCTTATGTTGTCAGTCGACTACCAATGATACCAATGCGAGTTATTAATAGCTAACAACCTATGTAAAATGAACCGGGTTGTTATAACGGTTCCCGTGATCAACAGAATGCATGAGTGGTCGCTTCCTCACGCCCATCTCTGAACGTTCATTATTTGACATCCTTCTGATGTCCCAGGACACTATTGCATCACTTTCCATTCCATGCTCGGTCATGTAAATGGTATTTTTGAAACCGATGTTATCATTGCATATACGTAACACAATACATTTAGTTTCGTAGGAAAATATTGATCCGTCGCGACATCGCGCAATAACCCCGCAGAAAATAATTATGAGCTCGACGATTGATGCAAATTACACACGGGTAACAGCCCGAGGCGGCGTGTTTATCCGGAAACACGGTCACGGGGGAGGGACGAGGAATGAAACTAAATCTGTGTTCCAGACTAATGGCTGTTTATCGCTGGCATGGGTGGGGATATAAAAGAGGATGAGTGTAACGGGCTACGGACGTCTAGCGGTTAGCGGCGAGGGGGAAAGTCAGCGGATGGCCACGGCGGGTGAACAAGGGACATGAGGCTCACGGCGGTGGTGGGGGTCGGCTATTATGGAAAATAAAAACAGTTAAATTTTATTAACTAATTTAGTTATTTTTACTTGACTTGCGTTTTTCCCCTGTGGGCCATGTTCAATATTGTAATTATCTTTGTATTATTATAGAAATAAATCATATATAAAAAATTTTTTATTTCATTATCGTTCTTATTAAACGTAAAAAATGAGTACCATAGCGAGAGTATGCCCCCCTCCCCCACCCCTAAATTCGCCAAAAGGTGTGAGGTCTAATAAATGAAGCCCCCTCCCCCCTCCCCTTCCACCTCACCCCTCACCTACAAGGGAGCGCGTGTGATTGACTAGTTCGGTGACAGACCAAACATAATATGATGTTGTGCTCATGGTAGAACGTTCAACTCTGGTCATCATCGTTCTAGTAATTCCCGGAAGTACCAGAGCTTGCTGGTAGTACCCGTGTCACTGTGTAAATGCCAGGTTGGGCTTAGTCCGTTTTGTCAAAGGTAAACGATATCAGACCATGTCAGTGCCCTCTCACGGTGTCAGAAATAAGTCACATTTAAAATCATTGGGAGCGTATAATCAAAGAAGTGTGGTCACGAAGCAGACACGGGGGCGTAAATACATGCTGTCGCTAAAAAGAATCAACCTTCATATGTTCGTTGCGAAATGTTTCCCACTTTGTTGCAACCACCGTCCATCAGTTTGAATGGTATTTTGTATGTTCCGTAAGTTCCTTTGAAATTAGAACCGCCTATTTGGCGCCACTCCCGCCAACTTAAAAAACCCGAGATAACGCCCATAATTAATGGCCTTTCTTTATAATCGTTTCATTAGTTGTTTCATATTTCAACATATATGTTCTTTTGCATGTTTACGTAAAATACTATTTTTTTTTGTTGGAGGCGCGGGGGGGGGGGGGGTGGGCTTAGAACAAAAAAAACAGGTGTTTGTGCGACGCCTTCTCGTACCGACAGAAAATGTGTACATGTACTTGTGATGTCGAGATGTTGTTATTTGTTGTTATTGCAATGCATCGTAACAAGCGACGTCCCGTTGTTTTGCAGGACTCACTGTACTACGAAGAGCTGAAAACGAACGTCTTCCAACACGACATGTTGGTGGACAGTCTCATCTATAAGGTCAGTGCCCCATAACACTTCTGGAATGAATTGGTATGTTAAGCCACTTTATTTTGTGCGCAGAAGCGCCAACTTGAGCCAAGGACCTCCCTCCCCGAGGTGGTGCAGGACTAGCGTGTCCCAGGTTAGGTGCCCCGGGCCCCGATTTGAACCCATTAAGCTGTGCTTTAGTGTATTAACCACAACACCGACAAGTCCTCTTTTCAAAATGACCTGTTATCGTGTAACTGATGTTGTATCCGATGGGTCATATATGGGCAATATATTCTGTAATTTTTTGCATTAACAACCTCTTCCCCATGTCAAGCAAGTATAGTCTGTCTTGAATTTAAATCCTGAAAGCCTGTGGGCTATCCGGAGAGAAGCAATTTGGTCACCGTTTCAGAAGTTGGTGGCCGGCTTTATATCCCTGCGCGCCTGTTCGCTGCTCCATATTTTGTGTGTGATGTCGACCGCGGCTCGCTATCACGTCCGCGCGATATAAATAAACCGCGCAGTTTTATGTTGAAATTGTTGTTTTACAGATTCTCAGAGACATAAAACATATACTTATGCATCATAATTTTGAGATACTTTTAGTCTCGATTCTAAAATATAAAAAATCTAAGATGGCGCATGTAAGTATATTAATTTAAACACAGCATATATCGACATAACGCTGACAGAGGGCCTGGCCTTCTTGTGTTTTAAGCAGCGAACACACGGTTCAATGGTGCGTCCACGTGCGCCTCCGTCTCAGCTTGCTTTTAACGTTACTTCGGTCCGGGACCGAACTTGACGCAAGCGGTGACCGAGGCGGACGATACATTACGCGGGTGTTATTCAGATGGCTTTGCTGGACTTTGCACCCAATATTTTGAATGAACACAGCCTGGCACATAGAAACTGGGTACGGAGAGGCATTTAGCACTTGGTCGGGGGCATAAGATTTTAAAATTAATAAACTTAACTAATTAGGTACTAATTACCTTTGTGTTATCCAAGTCTTTTTTGCTATCATTGTAATTGTGTTGCCTAAATGAAGCCAGTGTCAGTATATTCCGTGATGATAGATCATGACACGACGTTCTGTGGTGTGATTCGGCCATATGCTTTCTAGTCTGAACTGACCTAGAACAACAGCTTCCACATAGAAAAGTGGGCCGTTCGACGGACTAGGACACGAACACGTGTGTCCGCCACAGACGGATGATGGTTGCGAAGAAGGACATGGAATATTTATCCTGCGACAACACAGACATGGCCACAGCGGGGCCCAAACTATCGATCTACGTGCCGGTAGGCTCTCAGGTGGCCAGCGCACTCAAGGCGAGCGCTCTAACTCACTGAGCTATCGGGGCGGCCCCGACGGATGACGGATGCGGACGCGCAGGTGGATGCAAAAAAGGGGATCGTGTCTTGGCTGCTGAATTAGGCAATGCCACAACTCATCATTTAAACGAAGAACGAACAAAGTGAAATATCTCTTGATTTGTGAATCAATCTGGGTCTGAGGTGATTTTACGCTTAGCTTTATTTGGGTTTTGACTCGGCCGGGGGGGAGGGGGTCGTACGGAGCCCGTGGCCCCTTGCTGCCCACCCGGAGACCAGTCTCGTCGGAGTGGTGTGGGTTAAACGCAGGGGTGGAGGAATGGGGGGGGGGGTGAGGGAGCAAGGTCCAACGAGCGGTTGCGAGGGGCGAGGGGAGGGCAAGCAGAAGTGAGGCGCAGGGACGGGAAGTAGGGTAATGCGGGGTACCCGTGAGCAAGGGATAAGTGAAAATAGAAGTCGGGTGAATGGGGAAGGCGATGTGAGGGGGGAGATAGGGGGGGGAGAGAAGGAGATGGGCTCAGGTAAGGGAAGGGGGTCGGGTGGGATGGTAAACGAGGGTTGTCATCGGGTTTAGAGTGGCGGGAGCCGCGGGAGTCCTATTAGTGTATACTCTATATATCAAAATACTTTGGGGGTCTGGTTGGGGGGGGGGGGGTACGGCATGGGCATTATGGAGGTATTGTTGTCTGGGTCAGTGACTAGGGTGAAATAGGGTCGGAGGGGTGTTTGGTGGCCGAGCGTTGTGAGGGGCGCAGCGCCAGATATTGTGAGAGGTGGGGGGAGGGTTTACGTTGATCGTATCCGTGGACTGGAGCTGTTTGAGGGCCCGAACGGTCGAATGGCCCACTAGACCCCGTGAATGTCCACGGTGTCTCTGACCAGGCCAGGGCCGAGGAAACAGACAGATATCCACGTCCGAGCTCCGGATGATATGTAAGGGATGACAACCACAGATGGGTTCCCTGTGGTAGGGATGGTTAAGGTCCATGTCCCATCTTCCACGTTGTTATAGTAAATGGCAGGCGTAAGTAATTGTAAAGCTGGGCTGAAACAATGGTTCACTCTAACATGGAAGAATGACCTAAAGAGGCCTGCAACAAAGCGATATTCATAGGTGGACGGAGCCGTTGGCCTTACTCAGTTATACATCAAGTTGGCGTTATTGTTAGATTTGAATCGCGGGTTGATTTCTAAGTATTATGGCTGGGGTGGAGTGACCAGGTTTTTAAATTTATCGAGCCGTGACAACTGTTTCAGGCTTCAATGGCCGTATTCATAAGGGACCGCCTCGATAGCTCAGTGGGCTAGAGCGCTCGCATTGAGTGCACTGGCCACCTGAGAGCCTAACGGCACGTGGATCGGTGGTTCGAGCCCCGCTCTGGCCATGTCTGTGTGGTCGCAGGATGAAGATCCCATGTCTTTCTTCGTAAAGAGTAGGGGGTTACCCCCGGGGACATGGCTCCACTCTCCCTTCCTTCCCCCATTGACACGATATGACCCAAAATGGTTAAAGCGTCCTGAATGACTAACTGATCAACCGTATTCATAAAGCACACATATCTTACGCACGAAAAGTGCATTCTCGCCGTAGCCTTACCAGCTCGTTGTGGTGCTCTTCATCAATAAATGATATCCAATGGAAGTTTAGCACTTTCTTAGTTGAGAAAATCCACCTCTTGGGTGAATACTTGGGTGAATGTGTAATTCGGTAATCAATTGACAAATGTTTCACTTAAGAACTTCGTTACGGCAAGAAGATATGCGTAGCCTAAATGTGGTTTTTGAATACGGCCCCTGACATGTAATAGACCGATCCACACTCCGACACTAAGCCCCGCCCACGCTTGAGTCCTTTTTCTTTAGTCGTAAGTATGAAATTGACAATCGTAGCTGATGGTCGGTACAAGTGAGAAGTACTCATCTCTGAAACTGACAACAACGTGCCATGCTGCTTTGTTTATCCAACTTGTTCGTCCGACCTCACGGAAGACCTTTTTGCACCACATGATTGGATAAAAGCAAGTGACGTCAGTGAATGATTGACAGCCTGGGTCGATCTATTGCCTTGACAAGTGCCTCATGTTACGTTGGAAATATTCCCAGTAATCCCTTCTGCCAAATGGGATTTCCCGTCCTGATTTAGTTTGAATGTGTTTAGTCGATATAAACTTGATAAATGAAAGTGACACGAAATAGATACAATTAATTATATTAGTTGCAGAATACGTTTTTTTTTCGCAGGATGTAAAGTTAACGGCCACCAATGACGACCAGTACTTTGTCTTCGAGGACTATCTTTACCAGGTATTGTGGACATTTCGATTTTGATTAAAAAGTAGATAATCCAAGTTCATTCATGTCGACAATTGGTGAAACAAATTTATGGATTATGTGTTATACAGACGTCAGTAAAAACTGAACTGAATCTTCCACTCGCTTTGTACATGCTTGGGCTCTTTGCTTGGTTGAATTATTGGCCAGTTATTCGCTGTCATAGAGATCGTAGGAATGCGAAAGCATAAAATTCTTACGTAACCGCAATTACAAATATAATATGTGTTATCATCGAAATGTTGTTTGATGGAGCGTTGTTTCTGTACCGACCACACTGTTATGCGGTTATTGCCAAATATTTGTCCTCGCCTTTATTACTTTAGCCAAAACGTGTTAAAGGTATCGATAACTATCTTCAGCGAAATTGATTGAAGGTAATTTTGCATTTTCTGCTGCTGAGTAAGCTGTTGAGCCTCTAGATTTTATCGTTATCATTGCATTGAAAGGGCAGCAAAGATTATAGATGAATCAGTTTCGGAATCTTATGATACTATGATGCTGCCTGTCAAGCGCATAATAGATTTTTCTTGGCCTGGGTTAGTCTTGCTATGTAAATTCTTTTTGTATATCGCTTGCCATTATTGTATTTTAATTACAATTATTGTAATTCGTGCGGGTAGAAAATGACATACATGGCAATTTAAATATTGATATCCATAATGATAAAAGCAAACTGGGGTATGCTTCTTAACTTCTTTTCATAGGAAGAAGAATTATATGTTTTTTTCCATGTGATTGTCGGCTGCTCATTCAGTGTTGGGCTGCTCAGTCACTGCTCGGCTGCTCAGTCAGTTCTCGGCTGCTCAGTCAGTGCTTGGATGCTCAGTCAGTGCTCGACTGCTCAGTCAGTGCTCGACTGCTCAGTGCTCGGCTGCTCAGTCAGGACTCGGCTGCTCAGTCAGTGCTCGGCTGCTCAGTCAGTTTTCGGCTGCTTAATAAGTGCTCGGCTGCTCAGTTCTCGGCTGCTAAGTCAGCGCTCGGCTGCTCAGTCCGTTCTCGGCTGCTCACTCAGCGTTCGGCTGCTCAGTCAGTTCTCGGCTGCTCAGTCAGTTCTTGGCTGCTCAGTCAGTGCTCGGCTGATCAGTCTGCTCGGCTGCTCAGTCAGCGCTCGGCTGCTCAGTCAGTGCTTGGCTGCTCAGTCAGGGCTCGGCTTCTCATTCAGTGCTAGGCTGCTCAGTCAGTGCTCGGCTGATCAGTCAGTGCTCGGCTGCTCAGTCAGTGCTCGGCTTCTCAGTGCTCGGCTGCTCAATCAGTGCTCGGCTGCTCAGTCAGTGCTCGGCTTCTCAGTGTTCGGTTGCTCAGTCAGTTCTCGGCTGCTCAGTCAGTTCTCGGCTGCTCAGTCAGTTCTCGGCTGCTCAGTCAGTGCTCGACTGCTTAGTGCTCGGCTTCTCAGTGCTCGGCTGCTCAGTCAGTGCTTGGCTGCTCAGTCAGGGCTCGGCTTCTCATTCAGTGCTAGGCTGCTCAGTCAGTGCTCGGCTGATCAGTCAGTGCTCGGCTGCTCAGTCAGTGCTCGGCTTCTCAGTGCTCGGCTGCTCAATCAGTGCTCGGCTGCTCAGTCAGTGCTCGGCTTCTCAGTGTTCGGTTGCTCAGTCAGTTCTCGGCTGCTCAGTCAGTTCTCGGCTGCTCAGTCAGTTCTCGGCTGCTCAGTCAGTGCTCGACTGCTTAGTGCTCGGCTTCTCAGTGCTCGGCTGCTCAGTCAGTGCTAGGCTTCTCAGTCAGTGCTCGGTTGCTCAGTCAGTGGTCGGCTGATCAGTCAGTGCTCGACTACTTAGTGCTCGGCTTCTCAATGCCCGGCTGCTCAGTCAGTTCTCGGCTGCTCAGTCAGTGCTCGACTGCTTAGTGCTCGGCTTCTCAGTGCTCGGCTGCTCAGTCAGTGCTAGGCTGCTCAGTCAGTGCTCGGCTGCTCAGTGTGTTCTCGGCTGCTCAGTCAGTGCTCGACTGCTTAGTGCTCCGCTTCTCAGTGCTCGGCTGCTCAGTCAGTGCTAGGCTTCTCAGTCAGTGCTCCGTTGCTCAGTCAGTGGTCGGCTGATCAGTCAGTGCTCGGTTTCTTCGTCAGTGCTCGGCTGATCAGTCAGTGCTCGGCTGATCAGGCTGCTCAGTCAGCCCTCGGCTGCTAAGTCAGTTCTCGGCTGCTCAGTCAGCGCTCGGCTGCTCAGTCAGTTCTCGGCTGCTCAGTCAGTGCTCGACTGCTTAGTGCTCGGCTTCTCAGTGCTCGGCTGCTCAGTCAGTTCTCGGCTGCTCAGTCAGTGCTCGGTTGCTCAGTCAGTGCTCGGCTGCTCAATCAGTGCTCGGCTGATCAGTCTGCTCGGCTGCTCAGTCAGTGGTCGTCTTCTCAGTCAGTGCTCGGATGCTCGGTCAGTGCTCGGCTGCTCAGTCAGTGCTGCTCAGTCAGGGCTCGGCTGCCCAGTCAGTGCTCGGCTGCTCAGTCAGGGCTCGGCTGCCCAGTCAGTGCTGCTCAGTCAGGGCTTGGCTGCTCAGTCAGTGCTGCTCAGTCAGGGCTCGGCTGCCCAGTCAGTGCTCGGCTGCTCAGTCAGTGCTTGGCTGCTCAGTCAGGGCTCGGCTGCCCAGTCAGTGCTCGGCTGCTCAGTCAGTGCTCGGCTGCTCAGTCAGGGCTCGGCTGCTCAGTCAGGGCTCGGCTGCTCAGTCAGTGCTTGGCTGCTCGGTCAGTGCTCGGCTGCTCAGTCAGTGCTCGGCTGCTCAGTTAGGGCCCGGCTGCTCAGTCAGTGCTCGGCTGCTCAGTCAGGGCTCGGCTGCTCAGTCAGTGCTCGGCTGCTCAGTCAGTGCTTGGCTGCTCGGTCAGTGCTCGGCTGCTCAGTCAGGGCTGCTCAGTCAGTGCTCGGCTGCTCAGTCAGGGCTCGGCTGCTCAGTCAGTGCTCGGCTGCTCAGTCAGTGCTTGGCTGCTCGGTCAGTGCTCGGCTGCTCAGTCAGTGCTGCTCAGTCAGTGCTCGGTGTCTCAGTCAGTGCTCGGCTGCTCAGTCAGTGCTCGGCTGATCAGTGCTCGACTGCTCAGTCAGTGCTAGGCTGCTCAGTCAGTGCTCGGCTGCTCAGTCAGTGCTCGGCTGCTCAGTCAGGGCTCGGCTGCTCAGTCAGTGCTCGGCTGCTCAGTCAGTGCTCGGCTGCCCAGTCAGGGCTCGGCTGCCCAGCCAGTGCTCGGCTGCCCAGTCAGTGCTCGGCTGCCCAGTTAGGGCTCGGCTGCTCAGTCAGTGCTCGGCTGCTCAGTCAGGGCTGCTCAGTCCGTGCTGCTCAGTCAGGGCTCGGCTGCTCAGTCAGGGCTCGGCTGCTCAGTCAGTGCTCGGCTGCTCAGTCAGGGCTCGGCTGCTCAGTCAGGGCTCGGCTGCTCAGTCAGGGCTCGGCTGCTCAGTCAGTGCTCGGCTGCTCAGTCAGGGCTCGGCTGCTCAGTCAGGGCTCGGCTGCTCAGTCAGGGCTCGGCTGCTCAGTCAGGGCTCGGCTGCTCAGTCAGGGCTCGGCTGCTCAGTGCTCGGCTGCCCAGTCAGGGCTCGGCTGCTCAGTCAGTGCTCGGCTGCTCAGTCAGTGATCGGCTGCTCAGTCAGGGCTTTGCTGCTCAGTCAGTGCTCGGCTGCTCAGTCAGTGCTCGGCTGCCCAGTCACTGCTCGGCTGCTCAGTCAGGGCTCTGCTGCTCAGTCAGTGCTCTGCTGCTCAGTCAGGGCTCGGCTGCTCAGTCAGTGCTCGGCTGCTCAGTCAGTGCTCGGCTGCTCAGTCAGGGCTCGGCTGCTCAGTCAGTGCTCGACTGCTCAGTCAGGGCTCGGCTGCTCAGTCAGTGCTGCTCAGTCAGGGCTCTGCTGCTCAGTCAGTGCTGCTCAGTCAGTGCTGCTCAGTCAGGGCTCGGCTGCTCAGTCAGTGCTCGGCTGCCCAGTCAGGGCTCGGCTGCCCAGTCAGTGCTCGGCTGCCCAGTCAGTGCTCGGCTGCTCAGTCAGGGCTCGGCTGCTCAGTCAGTGCTCGGCTGCTCAGTCAGTGCTGCTCAGTCAGGGCTCGGCTGCCCAGTCAGTGCTCGGCTGCCCAGTCAGTGCTCGGCTGCTCAGTCAGGGCTCGGCTGCTCAGTCAGTGCTGCCCAGTCAGGGCTCGGCTGATCAGTCAGTGCTGCCCAGTCAGGGCTCGGCTGATCAGTCAGGGCTCTGCTGCTCAGTCAGGGCTCTGCTGCTCAGTCGGTGCTGCCCAGTCAGGGCTCGGCTGCTCAGTCAGGGCTCTGCTGCTCAGTCAGGGCTCTGCTGCTCAGTCAGTGCTGCTCAGTCAGTGCTGCTTAGTCAGGGCTCGGCTGCTCAGTCAGTGCTCGGCTGCCCAGTCAGTGCTCGGCTGCCCAGTCAGTGCTCGGCTGCTCAGTCAGGGCTCGGCTGCTCAGTCAGGGCTCGGATGCTCAGTCAGGGCTCGGATGCTCAGTCAGTGCTCGGCTGCTCAGTCAGTGCTCGGCTGCTCAGTCAGTGCTCGGCTGCTTAGTCAGTGCTCGGCTGCCCAGTCACTGCTCGGCTGCTCAGTCAGGGCTCTGCTGCTCAGTCAGTGCTCTGCTGCTCAGTCAGGGCTCGGCTGCTCAGTCAGAGCTCGGCTGCTCAGTCAGTGTTCGGCTGCCCAGTCAGTGCTCGGCTGCCTAGTCAGGGCTCGGCTGCCGAGTCAGTGCTCGGCTGCCCAGTCAGTGCTCGGCTGCCCAGTCAGTGCTCGGCTGCCCAGTTAGGGCTCGGCTGCTCAGTCAGTGCTCGGCTGCTCAGTCAGGGCTGCTCAGTCCGCGCTGCTCAGTCAGGGCTCGGCTGCTCAGTCAGGGCTCTGCTGCTCAGTCAGTGCTCGGCTGCTCAGTCAGTGCTGCTCAGTCAGGGCTCGGCTGCTCAGTCAGGGCTCGGCTGCTCATTCAGGGCTCTGCTGCTCAGTCAGGGCTCGGCTGCTCAGTCAGTGTTCGGCTGCTCAGTCAGTGATTGGCTGCTCAATCAGGGCTTGGCTGCTCAGTCAGGGATCGGCTGCTCAGTCAGCCCTCGGCTGCCCAGTCAGTGCTCGGCTGCTCAGTCAGGGCTCGGCTGCTCAGTCAGTGCTCGGCTGCTCAGTCAGTGATTGGCTGCTCAGTCAGGGCTCGGCTGCTCAGTCAGGGCTCTGCTGCTCACTCAGGGCTCGGCTGCGTTGGTTCTGAATCACCTTAATCGCCATCTGACTGAACACTGCGCGAGCAGGTCCCGGATTTGCAACTACAATGTATTCATAGCGAGGACTATTCTACCAGACATAAAATTTGAATAAATGCTCTTTTCTGTGTATAATCATCCATTTTTGTTATCGTAGCAAAACCTTTCTTCGTGATGGCTCAGTTCCAGTTGGATGAACGCTATATTGCAAGCCTTAACATGCACGAACATTCAGGTTTCACAGGGGCAGGGCGGAATTGAATTACGGTAGATTTTTTACCCACAGGAAAAATTCCCAATACCGTTACAACGCGTAGTGTGACATCACGCTATAATATGTGGCCCACTTAAGCGAGACCCATCCGAGACCCATGCGAGACCTAAGCGACACCTATGCGAGACCTGGGCGGGACCCATGCGAGGCCCATGCGAGACCTAGGCGAGATCCATGCGAGACCTAGGCGAGACGCATGCGAGACCCATGCGAGACCGATGCGCTTTCTCACCAGGAGTTACAGCTCATATAACTGTAAGAGGTCGCTGATGGCGGCTGGGCTTCCGCTGCTATTGGAGGTCGGGTTAATACCGAGACCAGTGGGACCGGTAGTAGGACCGCCCCCAGCCTGGCTGCGGCCATGCTGCCTCTCCCTCTCTCGCTCTCTGTCCCTCTCTCTCTCTCCTCTTCAACTTGTGTCCGGGAGGAGTTCTCAAAACCGACTTTTAAATAGATTGCGTCTTCCCTAAAAGTCTTTATATATTATTATTGCGAATAGCTGTCCTGTGCCGGCGTCGTCAGGGTGTAGCAGGTTAACAGTGGGGAACTGTCCTTTGGAGACCTCCTCGGAGGGGGGGGGGGGGGTTAACGGTGGGGAAAGTCAAGGAAATACACGTGGGAGAGACAGGTAGTCTAGCGTCTGTCCTCCCCCTCCATCTGACCCGCCTGCACCCCGCCCCCTCCCCGCCCTGCTGTGGGTGACAGGGGCAGCCATCGGTAAGCCACGCAGACCGGTGCGCCGATGAATGCCATACAATAAATACGTTGGCTGCGATGAGGTCTGTTTGCCTGCTTTGATGGAATGACTTGGGGGAGTGGGGGGGGCTCAGCGCATCTCGTGGCGACATGTTACTGTCACATGGCTCACCAAGCGTTTTGGAGATTAGGATGGCTTTACATCTGAGCAGAAATTTTTGTAACTTCCGCGGCTGGACTGGTGTCGACATTTTCCCCCTCCTTGAGGGATTTTTCGTCTCGCTCTGCGTTTTTTCGCTGCCTTTCCGTTTTGACTGATTCGTTTTCTCTCTCTTTCTCTCTCTCTCTCTGTCTCTGCTGTTTGTCCCGCTTTTGTCGGCCTTTCTTCTCCTCTTTTATTTCTATGTATTTGTATCCCCCTTCCTTTCTTGTCACTCTTTCTATGCCCTTCATTCACTCTTTATCCCTACCCTTATCTGCCCTCGCTGCGTCTCTTTCCCTTCATTCACTCTTTGTCCCTACCCTTATCTGCCCTCGCTGTGTCTCTTTCCCTTGCTTACTTTTTAACATTCCTTTCTTTTCACTTTTTAAACTTCCTTCTTTTTCACTTTTTAACATTCCTTCCTTTCCACTTTTTAACATTCCTTCCTTTCCACTTTTTAACATTCCTTCCTTTTCACCTTTTAACATTCCTTCCTTTCCACGTTCTCGCCACGTCGGTTGACTCCTCGCAAGCGCAGCAATCAGACTCGCTTGAACCTAGCTTGGGCTCCCTCCCTTCGCCGAAAATAAAGACGTTCTGATGTAATTACTTAATAACACGCCGTTTTCCGGCGGCTGTCATACAATGGAGCCGGCAGTTAGTCATCAGCAGACACCGGCCTCCTCCCGAGCCTCCCGCAGGCTCCTCCCGCACGTAACTCGCTCACGTGACTCCTGACGTGCATTCACCCAGCGTGGTACGGGTGCCATTTAATCCCAGGTGGTTTTATTAATACCGTTGGGTTTGTACTCGTTTTTTTCGCCTTCAGATCCTGCTGCCGTTTTCTCGTGATACCGGTGTACTGCGTCATGTTCAAGAGGGGAGCGCCACGGCGGCCAAGTCCTACCTGCGGGGGCGGATGGGGGTGGAGGAGTGTGCTGTCTTCTACCCGCCCTCGGGGGTCATACCGTTCCACGGGTTCTCCATGTACGGTGAGTGAATATCCCCCAGTGAGTTGTGTTGAATAATACCAGTAATCTCCAACCACTCTTTTGTGTAGGTTCCCTCGTGCTTCCCTGTAGACTGCGACAAAACTTAGGTCTTGCCGAATAGAATAGTTTTACATAATATGCGACTGAACTAAGACGTAGTTGGCCTTTCGTGTTAAACGTCGCATGTTGTATGGACTACATTGAAACAGAGCTGGTACATAATGATGTCTAAGAGTTTTGATGTCCTACCTTATGGTTCAAAACTTACATGATAGTGTGGATGTAAATTAAAGTACTTTCCAATATTGATTTAAAGCTCCGATAAAACGAGCACGTAAGAGCTTTTGAGGGCCACATAAGATGCGACCATGCAGTGCTAATATGAAAAGGTTGCAGTTATGCTGTAGTACGCATGTAACTTGCATGTAAATATAACTTCACAGTATTGATTGCCTGATATACAGGATGTGGATGTTGCAAAACAGATCTGAACACAGATGATATCATTCGTTATTCTAATAATACGCTTTCAATGTCAGAGCTTTACTTCCTTTAGGATCCAGATTAGTCGGTGAGCCAGACAAGATATTGGTACCTTTAGAGGGCAACAGGCTAAACTTATTTTATGTTGATAGTATGCCCTGGGACATTACAAAAATACATAATGGACATGCCAACATAGCACAGCGGGACCGTGTTTCCAAGTAGTCTCAAAGCTTAAGCGTGGCGTCTATGGCTTTCTGGGTAAAACTCGATCAGATTATGCCAGGTATGGCGTAGTATGAAACCTGGCTTGACTGCAACAAAGCCGCCATGCACATTATATGCCATGGTACCTCTTCTCAAATAATTGGCATCGTGTGTGTCGGGTTCTTCAAGGTGGAAGTACCTGTATTTTGTGTCAAGTACCTTTGTTTTGATGATAGCAAGCGTAATGGTGATACTCCAAGCGACGGAAAACGCGCTTCTGAACATGTGTAGGCCGTCCCAAATAAACATACATAAATAACGATATATGCATTGATCAGGTGAACGCTGCAATTGCTGAATTAATATAGAATATATCCATTGCTGTATGATGGCTGTCCAGTCATCCTACTTTTCCTACTTATTCCTACTTTTTTGGTCTCCATCCTATTATTGCTATCTTTTTCTTCAAGACGCCTACTTTTGGGTATTGGCTTTACCAGGCGCAAGTTCAAAATGTCGTGCATTGAAGTTGCGTATCGCTTGTATTATTACAAAAGTCAATAGTCAGAAGCATTTTGTTTTTGCGTCATGATATCTATAAAATCAACACTTGCCTCTGTCAAGTTCCTATAGCGAAAATGCAGGTACAGCTAAGCAGCGCGTAAGATGTTCGAAAACATATTTTCTCGAAAATATAACAATTTTTTCTGTCAAGAATAATGCTGCTACATACGCTGTTTGAATCAGACTTTTTGCTTCTATTTTTCTCTCTTTGTCCTACTTTTGTCCTACTTTTTGCTTCTATTTTCCCTCTTTTGTCCTACCTTTTCATGGAGGTGTGCTGGACAGCCTGTGTATTAGAATCTTTACTAAATTACGCTCGCAGATCTAGGCTATGTCTAATAATGAGTTTAGTGTCGATATGGAACAGAATTACTTCTGATCAGTCGGTAAATTAAGTAAAAGTAAGTGAAGATTTCCATTTTAGTTTTGACCTATTATACACAAAGTATCCAAGATAATCCTATAAGAGTAAGGGTGTGTGGAGTACGTTTAGAGGTCGGTGTAATTGTCGATGTAACAAGCTGATACCCTCTACAGAAGCGCTTCTCCCTACATTTCAGTGGCGCCTCTATGTTACATCTACAACGACCCCGTTCAACTGTACTTCGTCTTCAGAGAGTTCTACACCCGCTACTTCTTCAGACTACACACCTTGTCTTCGCACCCTCAGGTAACCGTAGCAACCAGCCACATCTGTCGCAACATAGCACCATGAGATTCATCATTGCATGCGAGTTTCAGGTGATATAAGAAAGGAGAGAGATACCAGGTGTATGGCACTGGGCGTCTTATGGCCGACGCCCTATCGCTGGTTTCGTGTAAATACTCTTTAAATGACGTTTTCTGAAACGGCATTGCGCAGCTTCCACAGCAGGTATGATTTTTTTAATGGGTCCATTTGCAATTCCGCCAACACGACAGACGAAATAATGCTGTTGATTATGATGTTGAGGCTGTCTGTATCACAGGGATGAAACAATGATAAGTTTACTGTGTAGGCGATACGGGTATCAAAGCAATGACCTTGAAGCGCCGAACGGCAAGTTAAAGCGATCTAAAACAATGACGTATGAGGGCGAAAGACCTTGAACTGAAAACCGCTCAAAATAAATCGCGTAAAGGAGCGGAACGGAAACATTGACATTCGCATCAAACTGTCATGTTTCTAGTTTATCCTACTATGCATGTCTTTCCTTTACGGGTCGGTGGAGGAGTATGGTCGTATACCAGCCAGGCCCATTTATAAGTGTTATACCCGAGGGACCCCACCCCCCGCGGCTCTCCCACTCGTAGCTACGATGGTGTGTAGGGTAGGGGGCCGTGGATAGTAACGTGTTATTGGGGTTGGAGCGGCCTCGGACACCATCAATTACATCCTGTCACTGAGGCTCCTACTGCAGATTGTGACTAGCAGATACTGCGTCTTCCGCCGGACATCAAAGGTGGACATGCCCCCCCCCCCCCGCCCTCCCCATACACACACACACACCATTCCGTCTTCCTGTCGGCACTGGGAGGAGTGGAACTAGCTCACGGGGGGGGGGTCGTGGCGAGAGGAGAGTGCGGCGATGGCGGGGACGGAAGAAGAGTGATGGGAGCACCAAATACCGGTGACAGGACCGGTGTGACTGTCGTTGTGTCATCATCCCATCCGGTGTCGCGGTTCTGTCTGTCTGTCTGTCTGTCTGCCTGGCGCTTGGCGGGTGTCGGGAGATAACATGGCTCGTCACACGGTGAGTCCGCGGCTGCCGCTCCCTAATAAAGGGATGTCTGCTGATGGCCGACCCATGCTGACGTGTGGAGGAGAAGCCTCAAGGCGCGATGGGCAGCATGACAAACAGGAAGAGACAAATCGGCAGCATGTCGGGGTGCCAAGGGTCAACTTTAGCCGGCAGTGATTAATATCTTGGCTTCGAGCAGCAGACCATCCTCTATATTTATATATACAGTAAAACCTCCCTAAGTCGACCGACGACGGGACTGCCGCTCATCGATCGACTTAGGGAGGTGGTCGGGTTACAGAATATCAGCGAGCTTTGTGAAACCAGGTCCATATGGCAGAGTCTAAATTATCGCTATCAACACACAGCCGAAAGCGCTTGCGATTCGGTTCTTCATTAGCCTCGTATGCCATAATGTAATCAGCTTTACGTTTCACTTTGAACTGTTGATTTTCCGATGCCAAAGATATCAGCAAGCTGCTGATTGCTCTTGCCCCCGAGTTCCTTCGTGCCGATGAGTTCTACCTTCCGTGAATGCGGAAGCTCCTTTGCATTTTTCCGTGTTGCTGCCATGACGCTCAGTGAGATAATTATTCATAATTATTCATAATATCCATACTTTATATAGCCGCTACTTCTATCTTTCGTGTGTGTTGTAACAAGAGGGAGTTTTGTGATCACGATCATCGAAGTTCATGCCGTTCACAGGTGTATTGCTCGATTGTATGTGTTCAAAAGGTATCGAGTTTTGTGATCAAGATTATCAAAGCTTCAATGCATACTTTAACAACATATAACAACGTGCAAATATGTTTCACACATTTTAAGAGTGCTATTCAGTCCACAGGCGTTATCGCCTGAATGTGTGTGTTCTGCTAATTGCAATCAGCCGGTGACACTAATCCTTCCGCTAGCCGACAACCGATCGACTTAGGGAATATGAAATGGGGCGTTGGGACGAAAATGATCGATCGGCTTACAGAGTAGGGAGGTGATCGGGTTAGAGAATACTGTTACAATGCTAAAGTATAGGCCGACCGTCTGGACTGGAAAAAATCGATCGAGTTAGGGAGGCGATCGGGTTAGGGAGGTGGTCGGGCAGGGAGGTTTTACTGTATATATATATATATATATATATATATATATATATATATATATATATATATATATATATATATATATACTAAATTCTGCTGGACTTACGGTATCATTTCACTTAATCAACTGTGACAAGTAGTACAATGTAAGATTTCACGCATTATTCGACACATCAATTATTCATGAAGGCTAGACGTCTCGTGACATGAAGTAGGCCTATGTACCAAGGGTCGCAAATGTCTCGACTCTCGGGTCTATTGTGTTGGAATCTATTAGATATTGATGTCGTTTCAAATGAAGTGGAGGTTAAAATGGTGGAAATTCCTGCAATATGATGCCATATGTTGGGCCGTCGTGTTTATTTAGAGTATATAGATATTGGTGTCATTTCAACTAAAGTGAAGGTTAAAATCGTGGACAAGGGTCACCCGGCGCCCTCTGCCGTCTAGAGATTGGCGTGCAGTGTATGTTATTATTCCGCGCGGCCAGCCTCCTTGGCTAGACTGATGTTTACCTCTCGTCCCACCCTCTTCCTTTGACGGCTGGCAACATTCGATTGACACAGGGACACAAAGCGGCCTCAGTCTGCCGGGAGGGTTTGGCGGCAGTTGTCTGTCTGGGAATCTTTAATCAGATAGCCCGTCGAGTAAGTGTCTTATCACACTGATGTCAGCGGATGGCTGTCGCCCATTGGCATTACCGCACTCGCTAGATGGCGCCCCATTCGTCGCCCAAATGCTGACGACGTCACTCACCAGGGGGCGATAATACCGGGAAATTAAACGTTCGGGGCCCTATGTTTGCAGACAAAGGTTCTGTTGGGCTAAGAAACTGAGCGGGACTGTGACTTTGTCCTCGGCATTGTTGTCCTAGGATTGGTTAATAACCTCCACGTTCACTTGATGATGGTCTTATTTAATTTTTTAGTTGTCTTTACCACCATTGGAGAGCGGTTGTTATATTAATAATACGGAGATTGTTTACTGTATCTTCTGTTTATACTTAGCCTCTTATTCGTGTGGTGGAGCCTCCGTAGAACCAGTTCCGTGGCTGTAGAACGTGCAAACATCTGACTCAGGCCCTGTCAGATTTGTGCCTGTTCTACGACCACAGAACTGGGGCTAGAGCCTCCCTAGTTCCAGCAGGCTGAGCTGCAGATCGTGAGATCATGGGTTCGCGCCCTGGCACCCGCGTCTGGAACATGTGTCATCCACCCCCATTGTTTTGTATCGGTAGCCTTGGTGGCCCAGTTTGGCATCCTCGTCCACAAAATTGCCCTGAAGCATAAACGTTTCTTTTCCGCCTGAAGTCCCGAAGGGTGCCTTCAAGTTATTATAACACCGAACTTGCCCTCCTCTAACCTCGCTTTTCCGCGGATTAAGAATGTCTTTGGAAGTTATGTGAAGGTCAATTTGATTTTCAACTTCCATGTTAGGTTCAAAGATAGCGATAATCGGTGTAAAAATAGTGGCGAGAGCTACACCGAGACTCGTTAACGTGGGTGTACTACCAGCATGATTCATGCCTCCTTCATGACCCATTTTACAGAGGCTATTCTAGTTTTCACCTTTTACACTTACACTTGCATCAGTACCGTCTTTAAGGGCGTGCTCATCGAGCTTGGAGACCAATCGGCAACGTCATTGCATCGCGGCTAGGCGATTAGTTAGTCAAATACGTTCTCTTTGGGTGAGTTCGGATATGCGAACGGAGTAATCGGAGCAGATATTTGGAGCATGCGCACTCATACTTTCCGTTCATGTGCGGATCGAGATAAACTGAACGCAAAATCCGCGGTCCGCGTGAATGTTGCACTTGCTGAACTGCACAAATGACGAAGATCGTTAAACAGTGCCATAAAATAAATCCACGGATACGCGTTGTGTTTAGTATTTTATTCTAGTTGTGACGACATTATTTACAGATTTTTGGCAGGTCGAAATACTACTTTATATATATTTTAAGGATTGTTTGGTCTGGACGCCATGTTGGATATCCTCGTGATCCTCCTCTGGGTGGGGAGTAAGGTCCGGGAGTAAAATGTACCACGTGACCGCGCTATCGGAACACAATCTCAGCGTTCGGTTATGCACTCCGCGGAGTCCGGCTACTCCGCTCGCATATCCGAACTCACCCTTTGTAGCCTCCGCGTCTGAACAATATAAGGGCGTGTTCGATTTACCTGAAACTGACTGGAAACCGAAACCGGTTTTAACGGTTTGCCAACCTAAACCCCAACGCATAGTTTCATTTGTTTACAGTTTCAGCATGCGTGTTGGCAATGGCCATGTGGTTATGAAGTTATGCCAGCATAAATATGCCGTCTGTTTCATTTTCGACCCGTGATTGGACTGTCCTTAAATAAATTTGAATGAGTCGTGCTTTTGCCAATAAGTCTCTATTCATTACATTTATGATTGAACAATGGTGAATGTGTAACCGAAACCAGCTCTCGCTTTTGAGCAAACCGGTTTCGGTTCTTCTTCGGTCGAACAGTCAGTTCGGCGAACCGGTTTTGGTTTAATGTAAATCGAACACGCCCTAAGTCTGAAGAATGTTTGATATATCTTTGATTTGTTTTGTATGTCATCTTTTATTTCATTGTTTGATGCGGTTTGGCCCATTTGACCTGTACAATGTTGGATACAATAGCCCATACTGCCATTTTTTTTTAAATTCCGACCGCCTCATCAGATTGATGTCGACCCAATACGTGTTGCCATGTTTCATTTTTTTTTGTTCTTCGTATCACCATAATTTAATTGATTTTAATCACATATAAGTTCACTCATAGCAAGATAGAAACCACAGCCATCTTATTGCCATGGTAACACAGATGGCTGATCACAGAGACGGGCGGATGCATTCGGCTGCTCGTAATACATCAGGTGATGACAGTTAATGTCCCCAGTGCATCGTTGACGGTCCGGTGGCCCTAACGCTGTCTGTTTCTGGTCTCTGCACAGGGCATTGTGTCGCTGAGCCTGCTGTTTGAGCGACTGCTGCAGAGCCAGGAACCATCCCTCTTCTTCCACCTTCGCTCCTTGGGCATCCAGCCGTGAGTATCCGTGACGTCACACAGGACCTAACACGTCATCAGCGGGCCGTGACGTCATCAGTTTGCAGAAAGTCTCAACCCCATCAATAACTTATGAATGTTATTATATATAGAAAGGGTCGATGTGGCTTAGTGGTCAGAGTTCCAGCGGTCCCGGTTTCGAATTCCTTGTGGAGGGGCGTCATGATTTTCACATCTTCTTTCACACAAATTACCCTCCAAATTCTCTATTCCGAAGCCTACAAGGTGCAGTCTCCTGCCCGCAGAGCATTCTCAATAACAACGTACAGATTTAATTTAATCGTAGAAAAACACTGCCTTTCTGTTTTATGGTATATTTATTACATAATTATATGTTTTATTAGTTATTCAGTCAGTACGTTTTAGTTTCTAGACATGGTATTGCCAGACTAGGAACGCCCGTGGCTCGGGGCCTGAGGTTGGAAACGACCCCCATGCGATGCCTTGTGTGGACTCCCAATGTGTTAGAACGGAAATATCCCGTTTCCCGCGACTTACGTAGGAGAGAAGGAAATTGGAAAGGCTGTCTGGGGCGTGATTAACCGAGTTTAACTTTTTGTTGGCGACCATTCTCTTCTCCACTTGCACACATACCTCCCGAGCAATATCCGGTGATTGTGTGCTCCGGGATTTTGGCCTGACGGCATCCAGCGCCCCCTCCCCTCCTCCAACCCCCCACTTCCCTCCGCTATGTCTGTCACACCTCCCTTGCATATGTAATTGTATCCTTGTGTACTCCTTGGGTCGTCTCATTGTCTGAGAAGGGTGTATAAAAATAGTTCTACGTACATATTCGTTGACGGCCTTCTCCACCCGCGCACCCTGCTCTATTGGAGGTTGCCTTGGTTACGTAATTTAAATGTTGGGGCCCCCGAAATGGTTTATAATGGAGGTAAATTCTAGTCATCTGGAATCATCTAGTATCCAGTCATCTAGTAATCTGTGAGCCATGCTGAAATTGTTGCATCATGAACTTGCCCACTCCCCTTGGCAGTCTCTCCTGCTGCGGTCAACTTTGAGATCTCATGTTTGACATGTAACCGTTTTAACGGCATGCTACTAGTTCATGCACCCTTTTTTCCGGTGCCAGGTGTTTGCCATGCACACCCGCCCCTGGGTCACCCAGACGTAGAATGCGACCCCCCTCCCAGCCTCCCGCAATCATGTTTGCTGCACTCAACCCGCCGTAACATGCCTGTCTGGTATATGGTTCCCAGCAACTTGATCCCCGCCCATGCCGCTGCACTTTATCTAAACACCCACATAAGATCTACTCTCCCCCCCACCCTCGTCTTACCACTCCGTCACTGTCCAATCTCCTCACCCTACCATTACCATGGCTACGATCTTCTGGGCCCGCCACCCCCCTCCGTAACACACTCCCTTCCACCCCTCGCGTCTTTTTACCAACCATCATAGCTGTACCCCACGCTCCCTTGTTTACTGGTTTACAGTGTTACACTCATTTCCCCGAACGGCTATACCCACACCCTGTCCCACACACCATCCTACCCTTCTTCTTTGTACCATTACCACCCCCAGCACGCCCTACTCCACCCCAGAACGCCCCACCCCACCCCACCATGCCCCGCCTCACCAAGCCCCACCACACCACGTTCCACCACGCCCCACCCCAGAACGCCCCACCCCACCCTACCATGCCCCGCCCCACCAAGCCCCACCACACCACGTTCCACCACGCCCCACCCCAGAACGCCCCACCCCACCTTACCATGCCCCACCCCACTACGCCCCACCACACCACGCCCCACCACGTCACGCTCCATCCCACCACGCCCCACCCCACCAAGCCCTTCCCCACACCGCCCCACCCCATCCCGTCCAACCGTGTGGTGTGTTTAGCCTGCCTGTCAGGTTCACACAGCATGAAGCCCCCTTAAGCCGACGGCTGTTGTAAAACTAAACCCCGGACTCCCAATATCTGCTTTGTACCAGACCATCTTGTTGTGTTCAATCTTTTTTCCAAGTAAATTATATTGACATCTTTGTCTCTCTGCGAGTCGATTTTTCTTTTCTGCACCAACTTTCCATCTCTGATGGTGTAAAACTATCTCTGATGGTGTAAAAAACAACAATTTCCGTCTGAAGAACAGCGCAGTTAATTTGTCATGTATTTGGTACGCATTTCGTATTAATTGTAATCGGCATGCAGGTATCTGCTTTTACTCACGTTTTTGGGTTATTTTTCAGTCTTCGACCTATTGCAGAATAAATATAATATAATATGACAGGCATGAAATACCTTTCCTCGAGTAATTGCTGATCCAGGATAAAGGACGACAGGGACGACTCGGGAGCCTCCCTGGTGAAGTGGTTAGCGCACTAGACCGGGGGCCTCCCTGGCATGGTGGTTAGCGCACTAGACCGGGGCCTCCCTGGCATGGTGGTTAGCGCACTAGACCGGGGCCTCCCTGGCATGGTGGTTAGCGCACTAGACCGGGGCCTCCCTGGCATGGTGGTTAGCGCACTAGACCGGGGGCCTCCCTGGCATAGTGGTTAGCGCACTAGACCGGGGCCTCCCTGGCATAGTGGTTAGCGCACTAGACTGGGGGCCTCCCTGGTGTTGTGGTTAGCGCACTAGACCGGGGGCCTCCCTGATGTTGTGGTTAGCGCACTAGACCGGGGGTCTCCCTGGCGTAGTGGTTAGCGCACTTGACCAGGAGGCCTCCCTGGTGTTGTGGTTAGCGCACTAGACCGGGGGCCTCCCTGGCATGGTGGTTAGCGCACTAGACCGGGGGCCTCCCTGGCATGGTGGTTAGCGCACTAGACCGGGGCCTCCCTGGCATGGTGGTTAGCGCACTAGACCAGGGGGCCTCCCTGGCATGGTGGTTAGCGCACTAGACCGGGGGCCTCCCTGGCATAGTGGTTAGTGCCCTAGACCGGGGGCCTCCCTGGCATAGTGGTTAGTGCACTAGACCGGGGGCCTCCCTGGCATGGTGGTTAGTGCCCTAGACCGGGGGCCTCCCTGGCATAGTGGTTAGCGCACTAGACCGGGGGCCTCCCTGGCATGGTGGTTAGCGCACTAGACCGGGGGCCTCCCTGGCATGGTGGTTAGTGCCCTAGACCGGGGGCCTCCCTGGCGTAGTGCTTAGCGCACTAGACCGGGGGCCTCCCTGGTATAGTTGTTAGCGCACTAGACCGGGGGCCTCCCTGGTGAAGTGGTCAGCGCACTAGACCGGGGCCTCCCTGGCATGGTGGTTAGCGCACTAGACCGGGGGCCTCCCTGGCATAGTGGTCAGCGCACTAGACCGGGGGCCTCCCTGGCATGGTGGTTAGCGCACTAGGCCGGGGGCCTCCCTGGCATAGTGGTTAGTGCACTAGACCGGGGGCCTCCCTGGCGTAGTGGTTAGCGCACTAGACCGGGGGCCTCCCTGGCGTAGTGGTTAGCGCACTAGACCGGGGCCTCCCTGGCATAGTGGTTAGCGCACTAGACCGGGGGCCTCCCTGGCATGGTGGTTAGCGCACTAGACCGGGGGCCTCCCTGGCATAGTGGTTAGTGCCCTAGACCGGGGGCCTCCCTGGCGTAGTGCTTAGCGCACTAGACCGGGGGCCTCCCTGGCGTAGTGGTTAGCGCACTAGACCGGGGGCCTCCCTGGCGTAGTGCTTAGCGCACTAGACCGGGGGCCTCCCTGGCGTAGTGGTTAGCGCACTAGACCGGGGGCCTCCCTGGCGTAGTGGTTAGCGCACTAGACCGGGGGCCTCTCTGTCATGGTGGTTAGCGCACTAGACCGGGGGCCTCCCTGGCATGGTGGCCAGCGCACTAGACCGGGAGCCTCCCTGGTATAGTGGTTAGCGCACTAGACCGGGGGCCTCCCTGGTGTAGTGGTTTGCGCACTAGACCGGGGCCTTCCTGGCGTAGTGGTTAGCGCACTTGACCAGGAGGCCTCCCTGGCGTAGTGGTTAGCGCACTAGACCGGGGGCCACCCTGGTATAGTGGTTAGCGCACTATACCAGGGGGCCTCCCTGGCGTAGTGGTTAGCGCACTTGACCGGGGGCCACCATGGCATAGTGGTTAGCGCCCTAGACCGGGGGCCTCCCTGGCGTAGTGCTTAGCGCACTAGACCGGGGGCCTCCCTGGTGTAGTTAGCGCACTAGACCGGGGGCCTCCCTGGTGTAGTTAGCGCACTAGACCGGGGGCCTCCCTGGTATAGTGGTTAGCGCACTTGACCAGGAGGCCTCCCTGGCGTAGTGGTTAGCGCACTAGACCGGGGGCCACCCTGGTATAGTGGTTAGCGCACTATAACAGGGGGCCTCCCTGGCGTAGTGGTTAGCGCACTTGACCGGGGGCCACCCTGGCATAGCGGTTAGCGCCCTAGACCGGGGGCCTCCCTGGTGTAGTGGTTAGCGCCCTAGACCGGGGGCCTTCCTGGCATAGTGGTTAGCCCACTAGACCGGGGTCCTCCCTGGTGTAGTGGTTAGCGCACTAGACCAATGCCTGTTCTGGGTTCAGATCCGAGCTCGGGCACCTAATCTGTTACATGTTTGATCTTCTATTCATCACTCATCGTCTTGGATGTTTCTATACCCATAGCTTGTGCACTACAGCGGCCTAAAATACCAAATCATTTCGTATAATTTTCGCCCTCAACTTCGGAATAGCAAGTCACGCGCTGCTTGTGTTGCTGGGTGGGGGCAGGCCGCGCGTGAGACAAATGTCTTCCGCCTGGACACCTCTCACTTTCCTACAGAATAGAGGTTCATCCTGAGATATGTCACCTCTCACCTTCCTACAGAATAGAGGTTCATCCTGAGATATGTCACCTCTCACTTTCCTACAGAATAGAGGTTCATCCTGAGATATGACACCTCTCACTTCCCTACAGAATAGAGGTTCATCCTGAGATATGACACCTCTCACCTTCCTACAGAATAGAGGTTCATCCTGAGATATGACACCTCTCACTTTCCTACAGAATAGAGGTTCATCCTGAGATATGACACCTCTCACCTTCCTACAGAATAGAGGTTCATCCTGAGATATGACACCTCTCACTTTCCTACAGAATAGAGGTTCATCCTGAGATATGACACCTCTCACTTTCCTACAGAATAGAGGTTCATTCTGAGATATGACACCTCTCACCTTCCTACAGGATAGAGGTTCATTCTGAGATATGACACCTCTCACCTTCCTACAGAATAGAGGTTCATCCTGAGATATGACACCTCTCACTTTCCTACAGAATAGAGGTTCATCCTGAGATATGACACCTCTCACTTTCCTACAGAATAGAGGTTTATCCTGAGATATGACACCTCTCACT
Source organism: Arenicola marina (assembly GCA_964019135.1). Taxonomy (NCBI): domain Eukaryota; kingdom Metazoa; phylum Annelida; class Polychaeta; family Arenicolidae; genus Arenicola; species Arenicola marina. The sequence continues at coordinate 5,696,405 of OZ025260.1, read as the reverse complement.
TTCCTACAGAATAGAGGTTCATCCTGAGATATGACACCTCTCACTTTCCTACAGAATAGAGGTTCATCCTGAGATATGTCACCTCTCACTTTCCTACAGAATAGAGGTTTATCCAGAGATATGACACCTCTCACCTTCCTACAGAATAGAGGTTCATCCTGAGATATGACACCTCTCACTTTCCTACAGAATAGAGGTTCATCCTGAGATATGACACCTCTCATTTTCCTACAGAATAGAGGTTCATCCTGAGATATGACACCTCTCACTTTCCTACAGAATAGAGGTTCATCCTGAGATATGACACCTCTCACTTTCCTACAGAATAGAGGTTCATCCTGAGATATGACACCTCTCACTTTCCTACAGAATAGAGGTTCATCCTGAGATATGACACCTCTCACTTTCCTACAGAATAGAGGTTCATCCTGAGATATGACACCTCTCACTTTCCTACAGAATAGAGGTTCATCCTGAGATATGTCACCTCTCACTTTCCTACAGAATAGAGGTTCATCCTGAGATATGACACCTCTCACTTTCCTACAGAATAGAGGTTCATCCTGAGATATGTCACCTCTCACTTTCCTACAGAATAGAGGTTCATCCTGAGATATGACACCACTCACTTTCCTACAGAATAGAGGTTCATCCTGAGATATGACACCTCTCACTTTCCTACAGAATAGAGGTTCATCCTGAGATATGACACCTCTCACTTTCCTACAGAATAGAGGTTCATCCTGAGATATGTCACCTCTCACTTTCCTACAGAATAGAGGTTCATCCTGAGATATGACACCTCTCACTTCCCTACAGAATAGAGGTTCATCCTGAGATATGACACCTCTCACTTTCCTACAGAATAGAGGTTCATCCTGAGATATGACACCTCTCACTTTCCTACAGAATAGAGGTTCATCCTGAGATATGACACCTCTCACTTTCCTACAGAATAGAGGTTCATCCTGAGATATGACACCTCTCAATTTCCTACAAAATAGAGGTTCATCCAGAGATATGACGTCTCCATAGCCACTTTCCCGGCACCCGTCTCCTTAAAGAATACCGCGTTAGTCGTTCACTTCTTAATGAATAACGAGTTACCTCTAAGATGTATTTCCCATATTCTTGTTATTCTCCTTGTGATAATTTACCCCGGCGTGGTATATCATATCTTGTGAAAGAGTTACTCAGCGTTGACAGTAACTCTACCGGACCAAGGCGGTATATGTCTTTCACTGTAGGGGAGGATGGTCGCCAGCACAGATCAAATCCGGTGAAACACGCCTCAAACTGCCGCTCCAATGACATGTTTCCATCTTCATCAGTGGTTAAGAATCAAACCCGGGGCAGAACAACCCCAGCGCGCCTCCACCACAGTCCCCCCTCCCCCCACCCCTACTCCACCCCGACACCCTCCCCTGCTGCACGTTATTTAACCACACCCCCCCCCCTTATAAACCAAAATATGATCCACCCCCGCACCCCTGATGATCGTGATGATCGTCATATTGCCTCAACTTGAGACCAATGGCGCCGCGTGGCCAGAAACACGGTCACGTGCTTGTCTTCTACCTAAGCCAATGATTATTTAGTGGCGATCGCGTTGTCAACAGACCGCGGTGAAAAGGGTGTCACGTGATATGCCATTATCTCTGCAGGCTGCGCATCTCGTTCAAGTGGTTCATCCGGGCATTCTCGGGTTATCTGGCCAGCGAGCAGGTGTTGTTGTTGTGGGACCGCGTGCTCGCCTACAACTCTCTGGAGATACTCCCTGGTAAGTGTTGCCAGGCCACATGGGGATATCGGGCAGCCACCGGCAATGGTAAGATAAAAAAACTAGCAATGAATATAATGAGAGAATTCATGAAAAAGGTATTGTAGTGTTGCTCTACTAGCGATGCCCAGAAATGGTAAACACAAACAGAACGCTCTCTACAGCTGTCAGAGCGCCTTATACGGCTCTCAGAGAGCCTTGCACGGCGTTCAGAGCGCCTTTTATGGCTGTCAGAGAGCCTTGCACGGCAGCCAGAGAGCCTTGCACGGCTGTCAGAGAGCCTTGCACCGTTGTCTGTGCACCTTGCAGGTCATTAGACCGCGTGTATGGCTGCCAGAGAGCCTTGCGCGGCTGCCAGAGAGCCTTGCACGGCTGTCAGAGCGCCTTGCGCGGCTGTCAGAGCGCCTTGCGCGGCTGTCAGAGTGCCTTACACAGCTGTTAGAGCGCCTTACACTGCTGTCAGAGCGCCTATCACTGCTGCCAGAGAGCCTTGCGCGGCTGTCAGAGCGCCTTACCCTGCTACCAGAGAGCCTTGCGCGGCTGTCAGGGCGCCTTACACTGCTGTCAGAGCGCCTTGCATAGTTATCATAGCGCCTTGCATGGTTGTCAGAGCGCCTTACGCGGCTGTCAGAGCGCCTTTCACTGCTATCAGAGCGCCTTACGCAGCTGTTAGTGCTGACGCCCACTGGACGCGTTCGCGGCGCGGTGACTGAACTGACGCGACGACGGAACCGAGGCGGCGCGTTTCGGTCGCGGTGGCTATAGCCTACTGCACGCGGTGGTCGCGCGGTGAGTGACCGTATAGCAGCTGTCTGAATTAACGGCTTAGGCTATTTTTAGATATTGGCGGTATTTTGTAACAAATGAAAGATAGATTCTTCTGATAAGGACGCACTCATGTTGCAAGGTAAGGACGTCGCAGAAGGAAGAGATATTGGATTCATCGCACCCTTCAAAGAAGACTGACGCTGGGAGAATACCACAGGCTCATACAAGAGCTAATAATTGCAAACGATGAGAGGTTTAGGACTTAAATTTACTTCAGATTGACACCATGCAGTGCAGTTTCAGGAGTTGCTGGATCTGGTATCATGTCTCCACCAACTTTCGCGCGTCTTTGTGTCCGAAACAAACGCTTTTGCCGCCAGGTTGGAGAGTGTGCATTGCGCTGAATTTCATTCTTTTTTTTGACTGGCTGAAATGTCGACGGCGCGCCGACCGACGACCGAAAAATAGAACATGTCCTATCTCACCGCGGAGGCTCGACGGTACCGCGACGGCACCGCGGCGGTGCCGTCCCGCTGACGCGTGCAGTGAGCGTTAGCCAAGCGCAACTCAACTGTCCTATTTTTCCGCGCCGCGTCAGTTCCGTCGCCGCGCCGCAAACGCGTCCAGTGGGCGTCAGCACTTACACTGCTATCAGAGCGCCTTGCACGGTTACTTACACTTGCACCAAATATGCGGTATAAAAATCAATTGTGTTTCGTTGCAAAGAGTAGGGCGATACTCTCGGACGCGTGGCTCATCTCTTTCTTTGCCTTTCCCGTTGTCTTGATAGGACGTACAGAGAGGTTAAAAACGACCAACTAAATCGCCAGCCTTGCTCGATGGCGCTGAAACCTAAACGTGTGTCCTATGATCTGCTGTGGCGGTATAACGGTTGCTGTATGGTGAACAGAAGCTGTAGTATTTGGATTCATGTGGATTACTGTATTACCCTGGGGTGGTGGTTACAAAACCGTCGATCTAGGCGTCCCGTAAGCAATGACCCAAACCTGACGACAGGTCACCGATGCGACGACCGTGGTAAGCGCTGTCGGTCGCAGATAAGCTTATTCAGTCGTATTGATTGAACCACAGCACAAGCTGCAAATCCGTCGTCTTTCGCAGACGGACGGAGGCCAACCAACCAGTGGTTACCGCACCAGACCTCAGATTAATATGTCCTACATTGGAATCCCAGCCCGGGTGTCTAAGCTCTGATCTGACGAAGATTAAGTCTGTTTTATGGTCAACCTCGGGGAAATAAAAGAAGTTGCTCACGCGTTTTGCAATCACATAATGGTCTTTATATAATACAACGTATTATTGGCCCATGTTCCATTTAAGCTTGACTGTATGAATTATGGACTATTATCATCTGGATATTACCAGTTCTGCGGAAACCCATAAATGTAAGGTCTTAACTTAACAATATTTATCACTGGTCCATGATCACTTGATGAATTTTACCATTATTATGGTTAATGCGAGATTCACATGGAAGAATCACCTGGTTATAAAGCGTGGTGCATGCTCTCTGGTTTCAGTCCTAGCGGTGGCCATCTTCTCCTTCCGCAGAATCAATCTGCTTGAGGTGCAGACCTTCAGCGCCGCAGAGGTCTGCAACCTTCACAGTCACAATGGCCGCATTACTGCCACCTTCAACTGTCGTGTTATCCATTTCAAGTTCAACTCTTTCACGCACTTTTCTTGTAACGATCGTAAATTACTTAATATGTATCATCAAATTTCGATGGTGTATTCCATTGACCTCCTAACTGCTATAAATAGCCAAATTGGAAATTATGGGGCATAGTTTCGTTTCTTCTGTTGTGATGTCCACATACACTTGCACGGTTCGCCCGTGACATTATGCACTCAGCCGGGGTGGGTGGGGGGGGGGGGGGCGGGACGATGATGTCATAACGCTCTCGGCAGGGTGCTGCAGATAACGTCACGTCATAGCTTCATAGCGTCGTGTTGGGTCTCCAGTCTGATGAACCTTCTGTCCCATATATTAGTAAGCCTTTCTCTTCCTTGCCAGGCGATATTTGCTGATATCACAACATTGAACGTTGTGCCACTTCTGCAACTGACGCTCTTCTCAAAGTGACGTCACTACAGCGAGCTCCAGGCGTTCACCACAAGCTCCATGGTTTGCAGGCGGACACGGCCTCTGATTGGAGCACATGGTCACTGTCTACGGAGGGAAAGATTCCTGTTCCGAGGCCTCGCCTTTCCATGACCCGATCTTGTTATATAATATCCACATTGGTTTGATGAACGTTAATCATAGTTAGCACGAATCTTGTCATAATGTGCTCTAATTGATCATGGTGGGCTAAATTCATTAAGAATTAGTTTAGGGTTTAATTGAGGCAAAGTTCTGCTGCCATTGGCATGAATTATAACGATTGTTTCTTATTGCGAGGGGCTTTTGGTTCCTACGGGACTTGGGTTTTCTGCATATGAGAAATATTAAATTTTGGGCTAAAGAGCTTTCCATTCGGCCACAAGAGTCAATTTGCGATTTTGTTCTCAACGAAGTGCTGCTGCTGTTATTTCGTACATTGGTGATTGCTGTGCTCCGAAGCCCTGTGTGCTCTAGTCAAGTTGTTGGGTAGTACAAATAGGAGTGTTATTTATGAACACCTGTCGTGAATCACGGGAGTCTTTTTCTTGACTTGATGTGCCACTTGGGACACGCAAACAATAAACGATGCTATTAAATATGCACGAACGATTTTTATTTCCTTTATTTCTGTGTTTATTCCTCTGCTGAGCGTTAGATATCACGGTGTCTGTACAACTGAAGTATTCGCTGAGCTTGAAGTACGTGTGTTTATCATGAACAAATAATGAGTATTGAGCTTCAGGAGTGAGTGAGCAAAGATTTCGACTCCTGTAACACACTTCTCCCTCGTTATCTGTCGCTATGGTAACGTCACTCCCCCTTTGGAGAGTTGTTTTTTATGACCCCTGGGGGTCCTTATCAGTCTGTAAAGAAGTCATTGTTGCTATAGTAACATCTCCAACCCCATCCCCAGATTTTGTGCTGGTGCGCCAGTGGTTGGTCAGTGTCAGACGATTAGGTCGCTCTAGTCTTGTCACTATGGTAACGCCACTCCACCCGTGGATTGCGAGCTGGGTCCCCTGGACGCTCGGTGTCAGGCTGTGAGGTAGTCCCGGTTGTTGTGGTAGCTCCGCGCCTGATGTCCCCTGTCCTTCATGAAGTCCAGGACCAGCTGTTCCCGATAGTCCTGCCACTGGAAGGTCACGTCCAGACGATCCAGCAGCTCCTCCTCTGTCGGAAACGGCTTGTACTGAAAACGGAAGTGACAGCATCGATGAAGTGCCATGACCTGTCTGATATTATTGACCTTTTTGTGCAAAGCGATGAATAAAGTACAACGCTCTGTTGCTCTTAATGTAACGTACAACAACAAGACATTTGGATGTAGCGTATGGATCATGGTCTGTCGATCTCGACATAACAATGCATGTTTTTTTGTTGTTTTTTGGGTGTTTAAATGTGCAGTTTTGTTTTGAAAAGTAACACCCCCCCCCCCCCCACACTCCCCACTCCCCAGTCCACACGCAAAAAAAAACACAAAAAGACCTGGGGTGATGCCATGTGATTTTGAGGGGTCTGTAGGGGGTAAATAGCGACACGCGACACAGGCATATTTGAAAATTCGACATTGACCCCCAAATTCCGACACTGAGGATCTGAAAAATCGACATTCAACAGTAAGAATTTTGAAAAATCGACACTGGACACTGAATCCTCCCCATCCAGACCCCTATTCTGTGGCCGCCTCACCTTGAGCTTGATGAGTCCCAGCAACGCCTCGTCCACGTGTTTGGTGAAGAACTTCCGGTTGATCTGGAGAACCTGGCAACCCCAGCTGACGAGGCTGGCGGACGTACCGCGCTCTTCCGGAGCCAGACACGAGCGGAAGCCCTGCAACGGAAACCGAAAACAGGTTTCTTCACTGTTTATACTGATATCAGTGGAACCTGCCAGCATTTTGTCCATGACAAACGCTGCGGCACATTTCCCATATTGCCTTATGAGCTTCTATTTATGCATTCGGAGAAATCTTAGTAGGACAACGTGTTTTGGTTGATGGTCATGATGATTCAAGGCTTTTAACTGTAAACAATCCAAAATGCGGAATGGCGTTCTCATGAATCATGTACGGGTACAATAATAACCATAGACGGTACACCAGCGGTACTTACGAAAGCTTTCCCCGCGGTGAGAGATTCCAGCTCCACAAACGTCGGCTGACCTCTTGGTTCCTCCGGGACATGCGCTGTCCGTGACCTTGACCGTGGCTGACCCAGTTTAGGCAGCTTTAGTGGCGTCTGTACGAAATCGGCCGTTTGTGGCCGCCCAGGGAACCTGCCAGCGCCGCCTACTGTGCGGAGATTCTTTCTTTTCTCTGGACATTGAAGGAGTTCTTGTCGGGCATCCTCATGGACACTTTCAGCATCCGTATTTTCAAAGGTGTCCGGATATTTATCCCACTCTTCGTCTTCCACAGCCCCGCCAGGGGTGACAATGAGCGGCACTCTTATGTCGCCGCCGCGCTCAGCATGTCCAGAACCGCTTCCCATTGTGACGTCATGTCCTGTGACGTCACTTTTGCGTGTGACGTCATGGCGACTCTGGCAACGTGTTTGGCTGTCGTGTTGGCGCTGCCGACGTCGTGGCAGTGGGGTGGCGGGCAGGCTGGCGGGGGCCCCTGCCGTGGGAGGCCGCCGAAGGGTGCGACCGTGAACAGGTGCCGACAGCGGGCAGCGTGATATCCGTCGGGGGCAGTAGCTCGCTGGGGCGTATTGTGACGTCACTGAAATGCGGAGAAAGTGAGTCTACTGTGAACCACGATTATTGAAACATATTTGTTTGAACATTATTGGTGATATGCCCAATTAAATGACAACCATGACGAAATTCTATGTCATGTTTTACTTAATACATTACATTAAATTAAAATGTTTTACTTACCTCATCCCTTCGTGAACATTCAGATGAAATAATTAAACGCCAACGCATTACGATGCGTCTTCAGCGTAGCACTGTAATACTCAAATATATTACCTTGTGACCCGCGTTTTCTAACCTGTGACTAAATAACACAGCTCCTAATAACTAATATTTAGCTTCGGATAAGCCTGCTGAGCAGTCTCAAACACAAGACGAGATGTAATAAATTGATGACGCCGGAAACTCACGTGTCTTCTGGTCGGCCTCGAAGTCTATGTGGGTCTTGCTGATGGTGTAGGGATCTACCTTCACCTTCTCCACCAGACGGCGCTGTCGAGCCTTCGCATCCAGATTCCGGGACTCTAGCTTCTTGATGACCCTTGCCTCGCCCTGTAACCAGACCGTACTTATCAATGGGCGGCAACCATGTATGAGTAAGAGTCTACTGTTATACCGATCTCCAAAGGTGTGGATGACGTTAATGGGGATAAAAGCCTTTAGACTATGTAAAACAGATGCAAAAAATAATTTAACCTAAAGTTTGTTTGCATCGCAGGGGCGGATCTAGGAATTTGCCAAGGGGGGGTTGCTCTCTGAAAACTTGCGACCGGGGCGGGGGGGTGCTCTCTTTTTGCCAAGGGGTGGATTGCTCTCTGAAAAACTTGCGACCGGGGGGGGGGGTGCTCTCAGATAAAACTTGCGACCGGGGTGGGAGGCGCTGCTCGCGGAAGCCGACTTTAACAGTGTATGTTCAGATTACCAACGGGGGGGGGTTTGCAACCCCCCCCCCCCTGGATTCCCCCTGTCATCGCCCATGAATGCAAATGGCCGAATTGCAACTAATAACCTGATTTTGGCAGTTTTAATATGAGTAACCCATGCACTTACCGACTTGATAATATATATCCAATCCACAGTATTACTGTCTTCTGCGATAAGGGATCCCACCCTGCAATAATGGAAAATATACAAAATATATTAAGATGTCATTGTAAACGTCATACAAGATTTAGGCACAGTATCATTCTCCAGATACGCAACATCCGGCGCCGACGTAATCTTGTGCTACCAATGAGTGGTAAGGTATCGTTTGTGTCTATAGTGTTATTTGAATCAATTAAATATTTTTTTGACTAAATATTGAGGAAATAATATAATAATTTGTGACTAATAATAATGTGTAGTACAAAGGCGTCACGTGTCATAGGGTCACGTGTCATAGGGTGCGCGTTAATCTTACTTATAGGACAGCACTGCCCACACTCCCGGATTCTCCACCAGGCGGCGCATCGGGAAGTGGTTAAAGACCACAGCTTGTCTGCAAGAATGAGTAACATTGCAAGGCGGGACGACGTTCTGGGCTCAACACAAGGACCAACTATATAAATTGTACCCGGTGTTCCGTTTCAAAATATAACCTGCATTAATGTAGGCTTATAAGCCTACCTGCATTAAGCATTAACATAATATAATACTTGAAACTCGTCATCACTAATGAATAATCACTGTGTAAAGTAACCCCATACTCTGCGAATGAGGATCCGACATCTGTATCTTATTTTCGGTTTTGTAGCTATTTGCTCGGAGGGTATCAATGTATACTTACTTGCATATTTCCAGGTACTTGACGTTGTTGCTGTCGTCAGCCATATTGAAAATGGCTCTGTAATCCTAAAAATGGACAATAAAAGTAGATCATAATATTACGACACATCGGCAAACGACAGACAGATCATGTCACCTAGATACGCAATAAAGCTGTTAATCATTTCGTCTTATACATTATGCCTCTCCGTACTGCACCATTGTGTTCTAGGATGGGGACTGGCGACACATTGTCTGAGGCGTGACGTTATCACTCGTGACCTCATCGCTCGCTCGTGACGTCATCGCTCGCTCGTGACGTCATCGCTCGCTCGTGACGTAACTTACCAGTCTGTGGATGTGGACCAGTTCCACCATTGTCTTGGTGACCACGGTGCATCGTCTGGGGCAGCCATATATAATGTCCAGGTCCTGGAAGCGAAGTAAGGTGTTAGTTTTCTTTAACCAGTTGTCTTTGACCTTCCAGATATAAAGCGATAACGGACCCACAGGAATTCACCTTTGAACAGCCTTTGAACAGCCATTTTGCATTATCCGGGGCGATTTTAGAGGCAAATGTAAGATCCATGTCAGGTCGCCCTCCCATCTCCCCTATGCAGCAGGGTAAGATGAAATGGCCCTCCCATGCTATACCTGCCCTGCATCTTGTTACAGGCTGCCATCTAGTCAGCTAAGAAGCAAATGATCATGGTCATATTAAATCGCAAAAAAATATTTCATTGTGTCTATCCAGCGTTCGACATATGGGCCTTTATTGTGGGTCAACTTGCACTAAGATTATCGCATTTAAATCAATGGTCAATAAATACGCAATATTATGGATGATTGTGGACTTTTCTGAAAGTTTCGATATTTTGATGGACAATCACGTACAGATCGGGGGATAGCACATGCAATGCGCATGCCAAGTAGGATTCGAACCACACACCGGCCCCTTGGGCTGACGTTGCCGGGGACACTCGGCCATATAGGGAGGGGGGGGGGCAAGGGGGGGTCGTGTTCCCAGATCACGAAGAATAAATTTCTTTATTCCCGGGTCACGATTAATTAAAAGCATAACTCTCCGCATGCAATAGAAAGGGCGGGTACACGATACTAAATTGACGATTTCCCGATTCACGGTTAATTAATATGAAAATTCCTAGTTCACGATTAATGTAAATCCATGATCACGGCTGTCGGCTAATACCCCATTCCCAGTTCACGAAGAATTATTTTCTTCATGCCCAGTTCACGGTGAAATGAACACCCCAATCACGAAGAACGCAAATACCCCTTGCCCTCCCCCCCAATATAGCCCAACGCGCTACCTACCAAGCCACTCTTCCTCCCAGTGTTATCACGTAGCCCGCTTGTAGCTGTCACTCACCCCGAACCTGTCCCCTGACTGCAACTCGTCAGGGTGGTTGTTCTCATTGGTCTTCACAAGCACTGAGATTAAACGGATAATACTACATTAAAGAAGAGACATATATGAAAATGCTTATATGAGTAATTACTTAATGTGCGGCTATGAAACTGTTCTGTTTTGATAAGAGAGAGTGTACGTCTTGAAGTCGTTCCGGTAAGTGCACATATTATACTGCAGTCCTATCGGTGGACTAAATAGGCATTTGTAATACTTGTAGTGGTATTTGCAACATGGCGTCTAACACGCGAGGCCGTGGTCTCGTGTGAAGCAAAGTAACGGCAAGGTCATTCGGTGCAGAGGTTAAAGGTCAATCACTCACGTTTTCCCGCCAAGACGAAGTAGACACAATCTGCCATGACGCCTTCCCGACAAATAACACGACTTGGGTAGTATCTGTCGAGCAAAGAATTTTAAGAAATGGAAGCTGCATTATACAGATTAAACTTCGATAAGTCATCGAACTACATAATCCAAACAGGCAAACAACGTTCGTATGCAAGTATCCTTAAAATAACAAGAATATCAAATGCTCTGTGTTGAACAAAACGGTTGTCATATTTCATTATTTTTATTTTTTCTTATTGTGGATCGTCCTGCACCTTTAGATCTGATTAACATTTAGCGTTATTAAAGGTTACTCACTTGTCGTAGACCAAACACTTGGCCAGGCGGCGTTGCAGTTGCTGCGGGTAGGCGTTGAAATCGGTCGACATTCGCTTCATGAACGTCGTTAGCTATACACAAGGAAAAGAAAAAGACGTAGTCGTGAATAATCATTTTGAAACACAAGAAAAAGCAAGCCATTAAAAAACCAACTTAAGAAGTTTGCCATTTTAGAAGCATCTCGGCACGGTTAATAATTAGAGGTGATCAAGATATATGTAAACCCCTCCCTCCAACCCAGCTCCCCCCCCCCACACACACACACTAACCCCGTACCCACACATACAAACGCCCGTTATGCATTGATTGTTCCTTCGACGACTTAGTACATAACGTGACACGTATTAATGCCGCTACGAATCATGTCTGAACGCCACGCAAACCATCGCAGCACACACACAAGGCCGATGTATAGTGGCTGCTGAGCTGTGACACGACCTTGCCGTAACCACCAAAACGAGGCGCGGAACCTGATCGGAGATCTGATCCCAATGCCCGACCCTGTATTAAATATGCGGCCCAGCCTGGTCAACAGAGGAGGCCACCGATGCAGGGACACGATTCGGCTCAGATGTATTGAGTATCTGGCTGAGCGACCGGACGTGACGCCGCCATTACCACCCTGGCGGCAAGGCCGGGAAGACACAGGAAGCATCGCGGTCAAGGTCATGTATCAACAACAATACAACCGTTTTCAACCACTATAATATGCGATTATGCAAATAATGGAAGCTATGGTATTATACCAATCGAAAAACGCTCAGAGCTTATGTTAAATACGTTTTAATGAGGGTTGCCGCGAAAAGTTTCTAAAGTATTTCGACCGCTCGAACCCAGAGTAATACCGGTTTATGTTAGTCACCGCCCGTGGACACGCAAAACTTCGCTCCCCCTGACACCCCGACGGCGCGGGATGTTTTGTGATGGCATGAGGTGCGAACGTGTTTATCCTTTTGACAAACCACTGCAGCACGTTCTCGAGACAGATCGACAACCCCTAGCCGATGGCAGGACATGTACAGTTAAAGACCCGCCGAAAGGGAGAGCAGGGAAAGGCTGAGCCGCGGTCTGGTGAGGACTTGGCGAGGGTGGAGTCGGTGGGTGGGGGGGGGGAGGAAGTCATTAGTTATATCAAACACGCCTCCTCGCTTTGTGGACAGTCCTCCATGAGCGGACATCCGGTCAGGCCGAGGTGACGTCACGACCGGGTCAACAATGGCGCCGACGTCTTGCATTTAAAGCAGACAGGGACTTTAGAGTAGGGTGCGCGGGAAGGTGGGAAGGGGGTGGGGGGCAATATAATACACGTGGGCTGTAGCTGGTCCCGCCGTGTTCCCTGGCAACCGCCACGCCGACATAGAACAAGCAATGCCCCCCCCCCCCATCCCAGCCTTGTCGGGCGGCTGGGCTTGTCGCGAGGGAGATGGAAGGGAGGACGGGGAGGGTGACCGCCGCTGTATGGTGACACGCTGTGATGAGGAGGAGAACACATCTCTCAAGATCGAAGCCAGGTGTCGCAATACAATTGGAGATTAATATCTGGTTGCCGATTGGGTGCCTGGGATATCTGGGTGTGAGGCTGGAGACCCGGCTGTGATTTGGGGAACTGCTTACTGCCACTCCATTAAGCATGGGAATACGGAGGGGCCAGCATGGCCAGTGGGACTGCCATATCATTTAATAGGCATGCATCGAAACGTTACCAAAAAAACAAATAGACGCCTAATAATATTGAAGTGTACGTTAACAGAAAACCACATAGACACATAATAATATTGAAGTGTTAAGGCGGTACAGAAATGAAAGGTTGATATTTCAGGCCAGTTTTGTGCACATATGGTGAGCCAAGAAACCTGTCGGGACAATGAAATGGGGTTGGCTGTGACACACCACAGACGCGGGTGTCAAGGCGCGAACCCACGACCTGTGCAACCAACCAAACCGAATCTATCTGAATATGCTCCACAAGGTGACATTTCCACGTGATGTATTACGACAACGGAACAGAACAAGGTTTTTCAAATATGAATTGTCTACTACATCAAGGAGGTGACCTCCAAACAGCAAGCGTTTAAGGGATAGCGGAAGGAGTAGATATGGCGTTCCTGTACAGCGAGGAAAACATATCTATGGCAGACACCCTACAGATGACAGGGCCAGAATACGGACTGACATCCTACGGCCTTGGGTCTAGCTCCCAGCCATGTCAGCCTACAGCCCCCGCAGCAGCAGAAGCGACGATCTCTGACCAACAGTACCTCATGTGAGTTTAAACATTTAAATTATCGTCTAGCATTTCATGGATTTTGTTTGTTGCATTGCAACAGGAAGGTTGGGGAATAATTATAATACATGATAGCATAATCATGAAGTAGTTACGTTTCCAGTAGGTAACGCATTCTTTTCAGTATTGCGTGCATAACATATGCCTTGGTCATGTCATTCCCTGCATAATGGCCAAGAAACTAATTAGGGTGAAGGTACCATTTAATCCTTGACAATTGACACACCTGTCTCACAGTACCACACTTAGGTCTCTTCTGCTTATATTCTGGCGATCCACTCGCGAATCAAACAAACTTTGCATAGGTCAGCAGCACTGCATGTATTATTCTCCGGGGTGTCTTTGACCACTGATTATGCCAAGTCACTTAAGGGATACACTAAATCGGGCGGGAGGGGGGACACATGAAGTTATATGGACATGCGTTCTGATCTCTCCGCCTTAAGAGAAGATATACTTCTTGTTAAATTATTATTTTAATTATATTTTAATCACTCACTATATTTATTTGGGCATCCGTCCGTCGAGCGCCCTCTATCTTTAGAATGAGGCGTATTTCGTCTGTCAAGAGATGCTGAAACAATAAACAAACAATTTGTTGCAACGTGCCATAAATTAGGTAAATTAGAACATTAGACACCGATATATATTCTGGTCCCTCCCTCACAACGTTATAAATACCAATAATGACAAGACAGATAATGCATCTGCAAACTTCGACCAATAAATACATCATACGCAAGGCATTGTCTTGAAATAAGCTCTATACTGTACTCACGCAGGACCTCGCATCCCGAGAGAACTCGCTCTTGTCAAACGTCAGTCGGACCAGCTCTTGTTGAGATTCGTCGGCGTAGTAGGCTGTGAAGGGTTGGGAACGGCGTACCGGGTTCTCCTCGAAAAACTTGTCTTCGCCTTCCACGAAGTTGTCGATCAGTTTGAACCAGTCCTCACTAGACACGGAGTCTAGCACCATGCTAAACATATTAAACGGAGAATTATTTGTCGATTATTTCTTATGTCAAGAGAAATAGGTGGATATGTTTGATCAACTGATGATCTTAGGAATCCCAGGCTGGTTGCAAACTCCGGGGGGGGCACTATTGCACAAATCTGGTGAGGGGGGGGTTATTTCTGATACAAAAAGATATCCCCATGGAACGGATCTTTCTGATGAAAAAGATAAAACTGATACTTTAAGGCTCGAATAGGGGGAGGGGAATGTGCGTCCATTGTATTAAGTATCCCCCACCCCCTCCGGGTAGCGAACGTTTCCAGTTTGCATATTGAATTTTATGACAGGTTCATTCGATTCTCCACCGGATAAGCATTTTGCAAGATAGATGCAAATCTGGACGAGAACATGAATTAGCTGCATCCTATACTGACCTTTGGCAGATCTTGGATGCCTTCAGCAGCTTGGTGACAGCCCTAGCGATACGGCGGAAGCGTACGAATGGCTGCAAGATCAAGTTTAACAATGGTATATATACATAGATTCCAAGACACTATATGATAATCCGGATATATGAGTTACTGATCTTAAAAATAAAGCACAAATCGGTGACGCCCACGCAAGCACCATGCAGTGTTGATCATCTTCCACCAGTCACAAACAGATTGGCCCAGTGGCTCGTCAGCTGGACGTGGCAGACCAACGAGTGAACATGCGTCTATTTGTGGCAGTTTATGGTATTTTGTTTGATTAATTGCTTCATAACGTTATTTATATACCAGTTTTCTCGGCTGCGTTTGAAGTTCATTTACTTCCTCATTGTAAATGAATTAAACCGTTTTTCCGGTAAATTTGTCGGTTCCGGGAATTGAAACAATTATATTTAATAGAATAGGCCTATTCAGTCATATGCGCAAATGCGGACGAAAGAAATCGAAATACTCAAACAACAAAAGCTACAAATCCATCGTCTCACGCAGACACACATGGCCACTTGGCGACACAGGCTAGCTAGGAACTTATATATGGGAAGCCTACTAAATGTCATTTAAATTAGTTGATTTTACTTAAGCTTTCATCTCTATTTTTTAGGTTTAGTTTTGACGCAGCGCGAAAGAGGTGATATTACACGCTGAGATGTCATGTTGTGCATACATGTACCGGCTCAGTGAGAGCGCCACCTGTGGGGGAGATGCATTCCTTACAGTGGGATCCCGGTTTCTCCGCGGGGACTGCGACCGGCGCCGTACAGCTCTGGAGACCCATTGCAGGCTGATCCGACTCATCCTGTCTTTGCGTATTTCCGAATCAGGCCGCTTGAGGCGCTGTCGGCGAATCCTACATGTGTCCGATATGGTATCCACAGCGAGACGCACGGCCGTGTTAACGTTTGACGTCATGGCGATGAATTGTGACGCCACGTTTTGATTTCAAATCCTTGAAGATTGTTTATCTACGATAATTAACTCACCACGTGACGGAACTATTTCGGTGGCTGGTTGCAAATAACAGCTTCGCTGGATTTGAAGATGTAAAAATGTTACTCCCGTTGCTGTTATTGTTCCTAGTCTCTTAACTACGTGAGATCACAGCTGTATCCATTAACGTAAGCCGGTACCGTATATATTCCAACGCTAGAGATGACCAACCCGACTTAATGCATCTGCACTATGTTGATCCGAGAGTTTTTTCTCGTCTCCGCGAAAATGGTTGAATTTCTTCTATATATAAATCCCCTTTATAACGGAGTCATCCATCTACTGTCCGTGACGCATCTCTTCACATTCAGGGCGCACTTCCTCTTTCAGAGGCCCCACTCAATCACCTGTGGCTGTCTGTTGCACCTGTCCAACGTCCGCGACCACCCGGGCTGAATGGTTAATAGCGTGCCAACGTGTCTCCTCAACTCCAGTCGCCCTCAGCGCCCTCTACGAGACGTCTGTGAGTTTCAAGAGTACTACCGCCCTACCTGTGAAATGATTTTTTCGGTTTTCACTCTGGACAGTAAGTGCCTGGCGCTTCCAAGTCGCAAAACACATCGATTTGACGGGCGATAATCAGGCACTTTGTGGATGAGTGCGGGCAATGGCCGACCTACTGCTGCCCCATACAGATTGGAGCACTGTTAAAGCTCTGTCAGACCCTCGTGGGTTAACAGTCGAAGCCTCGGATAAAATATCGTATGATGTTGGTCATCGTCCCAAATCACGTCTGCTCGGTTCAGAGAACCTTCAGATAAAGAGCCCACTGGCTGCCGGAAACGATGGCGTTGGCGTTCTTTCACTGCGAACATTCATTCCAATATGATGCCCTCCCTGGCCCCTACGCAAAGGGTGATTTCGCACGTTGGCAATAGGATGACGTCACGATATAATTTCCTGTGATCCGGCGGTTGTTATGAACGTATAAAGCGAGTGAATTACGTCACGATGATATGTAGTTCAATGTCGCCCACTCTGTTGTTGTCTACTTCCACTCTTGGTAACCACCTAATGGGTAATAAAACCTGGCCCAACGCGTGGCTATAGGCATGTACGTTTTGTCTCTCCGCGTTGCCTGTCACGCTATGAACTCTCCGTATCTGATACCCAAGCGTGTGTTTTACTCTTTAAGAAGCGGCCGACGGCAATTAATATATAATCTGAGTGGCGGTTGCCAGACTTAACCAGACTGGTTTGTTATTACATGCTTTGAACCCTTCGTCCGACCGAACACGCCTAACCAGGTCCCCATATAACGCCAAAGCAGAGAATATAATCCCTTTGTTAATCCTCTTCCACGTCGACGTTAAGCCTCCTTTCCGACGTCTGTTAATGCGCAGAATGAACTAATAACATCCAAGTCTATAAGTGGTCCTCTCTTTGATGTGTGTTATTGCACGTCTCGGTGTTGTTAATTTTTTAATTGAAATGATTGGCGTATGACTCATATAATGTGATAGGGATGATAAATAAGTGTATGGCCCATCGTATTACGGTACTGTATTGCACAGATGCAGTTTTATGCAATGTGGTATGAAAGGATTATAGTTATACCCACATGTGTAGGCGGCGGTCTCAGTTCACCAGGGACTTTCGTAACGGTAAACACAGTGAAAATGACTACCTGACGCTGCTGTGGATGTCAAGCCTGTGTACACTGCACGACCTGCCCTTCGAGAACAGTTGGCGTCGAGTCAAGAGGTTCTGTTTTATGTTGCATCCTATTATTATTTTACGCTGTCCTATTCGCGGCAATACCACATCTCTGAACAATGGATGACATCAACATGCATTAGCCATTATGTAATGTGGACCGCCGGGCAGACACGGACTTTGTCCTATCACCCGATGATGGCAGTCAATGTTGTTCATTCGGCTTTGAGCTTTGACGTTGCGACTGTCGTATCAACGTTGTTTAAACGAGTTTTATTTGTTTCGGGTTTAACGAATTCTGTCAGCTTGTTGGTAAGTCCCTATTGTGCCATAATAATCCGACACAATAATGACATACCGAGGTCAATCTACAAGACAACAACCAACTAACTCCTCAGCCCTAACCCACCCCATAACCCCTCGATTCCCTCATTCCGCGCTTAGTGAGGAACGCGAAAAAAGCAATGACTCTCGAAGGGGCTTGAAGGAGTCCAACCACGAAAGTCTGAGTGTGGGAGGAATTTAGAGCCCGACAAACTCATATGAAACGTCGTTAAACGCATCAATTATTGACCGATAATCGATTACCACTCCCAATGGGCGAGCACTTGGCAACCCCGCTCCTTCAATCTGTCAGGGGAGTTTGATAAAACCTGTATTTACCGACGGACAGGATTTACTGTTTGCATTTGTCACGCGTGGTCCTGTTTTTTGGTAACCAGATAGGTATTAAAGGTTACACCTGTTAGTAAGACTTGTTCAAGTCCAAATGAGATATTCACGTGTTTAATGCATAGAGTAAAACAAAGTACCGCAATGAATTTTTTTTCATCGATTGGACAGGAAATGGTGGCTGTAGTAGTTGAGACTTGCTTTTTATCTTATCCGCAGGTATTATAACATTAGTTACGTTTGATAATCGAAAAGTAAAGGGAATACTTATAGGAAATAAAAAAATAAATCCTATCACCCCTTGCCCATTATCAGGAATACGTCGATTTCTTGAATAACTGTCAGTTTTGCGAGAAAATTTCGGAATTTGGATGCCAATGTCGGGCGCCGTTTTTCTGCCTCCGTCAGAATGGCTGTAGCGATTGACGATGACACAAATGGCTACAGGGGAAATACGGAATGAAAAACAGATATGAAGGAATATGACTTGGCCCGCACTTAGACACATTGGAATGAATGTGAGGTATTCAATTTACAAACAGACCTGGTAAGCAAAGCATCTGAAATATTGATGTGAATTGATTATTGAATTCTGTCTAAAAACACTTCAATTGCATATCGATCTGTATTTTCTGAAACGATCCTTTATGAAATATAACAACAACATTGATTGAAAACCCAATTCCATGTTGGCATTGCGGTGGCCCACCTCCGATGTGTGTGCTAGGAAGGGTTGGAAATATGATACAGCTATGCATAACTTTCTATGGCAACCGATTTGGTTTAATGAACATTTCAATACATTTTGCGGAAGAACCATGTTGTTTACTAAGTTAGTTTACCAATGATCGACATAATCATTACACCAGACGCCAGACACTATTGCAAAGGGAGCTTGATATATGTCAAAGTCATTGACAATGTAAACAATAATTCTACAAGGTAAAGAGATGTTTTTCAAATATCGGACAAAGAATTGTTGAAAACCAAAAAAATATTTCTGTCAATTAAATATTGATCAGGATAACAATGACGGGCAAATTTAAAAAGATCAAAGAACACGTTTTTTTTATGTCTCCAAACAACAAAACCGGAAATAGGACACGCGAGAACTGTACAGCCCTATTGATCTGATTATTCATGTCAAAATAACAAACGTACATGATGTGCAGGGACACACTCTGTGACATTCTGAATGCACGCAGACGCTATGATTTGTCTGCGTGCATCATAATCATAACGCGCTAACTCGATATGATGGCGTTCTCATCTGTCGACAACCACGAAAGTAAACGTGACTGCCACGAACCTGCCCAGCGAGCAGCATTGAAAACACTAATATAATAACTTTCGTGATTGTCAACAGATCACAACCTATATATACATGCGCCACCCATAATGAGCCTCGGCGATTTTGAGCAGACCTCGGTAACCATCGGCAAACATCGGCCGGCTGTAGCCCTGATATTTTAAGCAGTCTTAATGAAACAAAGCACGAATAAAGCACAGCAAAAGAAGTGGTGACATAGGTAAAATAAATAGACCATCGTATAATATGCTTCGACGATTTAGAGAAGACCTCGGTAAACATCGACAAGCATCGGCGGGTGTCAGTGAAAGTGGAATCCCTAACTCGTTACGTCATTCACAGGGAATCCCCAATTCGCGACGTCATTCACAGGGTATTTCCCCGAGAATGGCTCTTCGTGATAAATTCCGAATATTCAAAAAAAAACCATGGAGAAAACGTGTAAATAGTTCAGAAAACATTCGTGTAGATCATAATTATATCGGAGACCATTATATATAGCCAGATTTATTCAAATGTGAGCACAAGGCGTAAATTACTGATAATTGGTGTGAAATAAGCTGCTCCAAAAAATATTTCTGAAATAACATTTTCAAGTTTCAGGACGTGTTTCTCGGGAAATTTGCGCGGCTACCTATATTTTTCTATATTTAACTATGTTTTTAGATGTTTTTAAACGTAGTTTGGTGTCAAGATTTTCATTTGTGATGATATTATAGCCAATTTTGTGAAGGTGGTGATTTCGAATTTTGGTAACAACGGTCCTGTTTTTGCATAACTGCACTTTATTATTGCCATTCTGTTATTTTTTGTGGCTACTATTTACATTGTTGAATATCATTCCTGTATTGCACTAGGTTTAAGCTTTCCAAAGAGCTATTACTGATGATAATGACTTAATATTGAGCTGAATTGTAGCAAAATTATATATTCGTGGTAGGTGTCAAGTTTTGGTCATTTTGTGAAATGGGGGTATACTTGGAAAATGGAGAATATTTTTTTAACGGGACGGTAAAGTATCCTAAAAATTAACCAGAAGGTGTGTAATTGGGTATATTTTCATAAAATCATCACAAATACAGAGTTCTTTTACCTTGCTATTATGGGTGGCTTACCTTAACCGTAAATAATGCAAGGTCATTCTGTATTCGTACCGTTTAGCGTTAACACACAAAAAACAGCCCCACTAATGTATTGATACTGGTTACAAGATTTGCACAGTTTCTAAACTGGAAGCTGAATGAGAGATATAACTCGTGCGCATGTACTCATGTTATAACATCAAATCTGCATGTTCATGTTTTCCATTCCTCTTGGTGGTAATTCAAGCTAACAATTGTACTTTTAAACTCCCCTTCTACATCATCACATTCTAGGACCAAAAACCATAGCCTTTTTAATGATGTATCAGTTTATTGAAGTCATACAAATTGTAATCGTACCAGTTAGCATATTCAATAAAAGCAGAATAACCAGTATAATTTATCAATATAAAATATTTATTCTTCAATCAACTGTGTTCGAGCGATTGAATTAGTTCATTTCCTCGCATCTGACGCTAAATAAATAACTTTAGGTCAGATGTGTTTGCCTCGTGGCACTAGTCAACAGACTGCCGTCCATTCTTACCCTTTCCAATCTGTGGTCTTCCTTGTCCCTGCTTCTTGGTCTTTGCTTGCGAGATGCCATGTTAATTATTCGCTTCTGTCTCCGAAAACGTAACATATATCACTCGCGGCTTTTTAATTTTAATATAGCACGGTGACGTTAAATCAGTTTTTCCTGTTCGTCATCGACCAAATAGGCACGACACTGGGGTAGATCTAATTCCGTTACACATGTGAAAGATAATCCCAAAATCCACTCGATTTTTGAAACTAATAGTAGCTTCGTGAGCGTTCCGTAACATAAGTAGAAATGTTATGGGTATTTTGTTCAGGGCACCGTGAGATAGCCGGTCGTCCTGGCGGTGTGCATGGCCAGACAACCTTCAGAGAGTGAGGCGAATATATTGACTGACACTCTGTATAAACTGTGACTAGCCATGCCAATCATCGAGGGCGGTCTCGTCTTTGTGGGACCGAAGCTTTTTGAGACATGAAATCAGTGAACCTGGATGGCACGGATGCGCTTGTATTTGTTCACTCATGTGTTAAATCCGTGTAAACAAACATATCTTCAAGCCCATCTATCTCGTCATGTGTGCGCCTGTCGCGAGGTGGTTTCAATAAGGGAATATAGAACATGTGAATGAGCTTCCATTCTATGTGTGCTCAGTACATGGCCTCTGGCAGTTTCGAATGTTTGCAAATATATATTTATTAATCAGTTGCCGTGCCACCATAACAATGATTAATAATGTAAATAACAATGCTCACACATGTTTTTGGTGCTGTTCTAACACAGAAACTCACTGAAAAGGCACGGTTAAATTGTCTTGTATTTTAGCTGTACTGTCTGACACTGGTGCGTAAAATTATAGTCATGTGTATGTGGTACACATGGCTTGTCATACGATAGTCTCAACGTTTTCGTCGCACGATTTGACTGGGACCAGAGGATAAGGATTCAGTTCCATGTGCCGTCAAGCGATGTTTATGTTACATATTTACATAACTGTTTTTTTATTGACAGGACATCTTGGCATTCACGATACTTTGTGGAGCATGGTAGGACATGAGGTCAGTTCATTTCATATACAGCAGTGGCCGATCCTGAGAACAGGATTGGCATTCTATTCCGCATACGACGATATATCGACCAGCGATCAGCGATAGGGTCTGTAAGTGACGTCACAGACAGCGCGCGTTCACCTCCAGCGAATCCGGTTTTGGGTACATGACACTTCACCGCCCCATATACATAACATGTGGAGCTCTTTGTAATTGCGTGAAACGTACAAAAAAACCAGCGTCGTTCGATTTAAAACTAGTATGGTATGGAGGTACACCCCCAAATATTTATTCCATATGGTTTTCAAATCTAACATTACATTCATATCTCCAACATCAGTGAGTCTAGTTTGAGGCCCATAGTAAAGTATAGGGAGCCGCTGGCGCGTTGTACCCAGAATGGTTGTTTCTAGAGGTGAGCGCGCGCTGTCTGTGACGTCACTTACAGACCCTATTTCTGCTGGTTTTCGACAGGACCGGAGACTGAAGGCGCTACTCTCTCACCACCACAAATATCTCCTTTGTGGCGTCTATTGCAGTCAAGTATAATACAGTTTAAGTGCGAAATCTAACATTAAAAACCCTACAGGATGACCGGGTCAGCCTACATGGTGACTGGGTCAGCCTACATGGTGACCGGGTCAGCCTACATGGTGACCGGGTCAACCTACATGGTGACCGGGTCAGCCTAGATGGTGACCGGGTCAGCCTACATGGTGACCGGGTCAACCTACATGGAGACAGGGCCAGCCAACATGTTGACCGGGTCAGCCAACATTGTGACCGGGTCAGCCTACATGGTGACCGGGTCAACCTACATGGTTGACCCATGACCCATGTTCAAACATTATCGATGTTTGAACATGCTCTGATACGTTCTTTCCTCCTTTGATAGCTTCACTTGGCTCGGTGTTGATGTATATTTCAGTAGGTGGCGTAACTTGTGTGAGCTGATGTGCTGTTATCCCGGGATGGGCTATTGATCGGTGCCCAAGTCTTTTATGTACGCGGCAGTGATTTGCGATTAAAACTTGCACAGGATTCCTGCCTGGATGGAAAGTAGATTCTGGTTGATCTTGACGACCAGGCAACAGTCAAAGGCATTGGGTAGTCTATCTGAGGGATAGTAGCGGCAGGTTATTTGTCGCTGTATGTGATCGATGCTTCAATGGGTTGAGGTCTTTGTTCATCACGTCGAAGGTCGAGACGTGGAGCTATGCGGTCATGTGACCTCACGCAACGTCACTTCCTGGTTACCGACCAGATAATGAGACTCCATTCGGAATCGATCCGCAGTCCGTGAACGATTCGGTTGAAACCGTCGTTAATCTGACCGATGTGTGCGTATGGCGAAGCGTTAGCTCTGACGCATGACCCTCACGACCTCAACCCTAACGGGGGCGTAAAGGCCATGCCATACACATGGTCAAAAAAGTAGCATTGGATCACCCAGCTCGCTTCGATGAATGATAGTCGATTATGACGACGAACCTAACTCTCCTAATCGCCTCGACCCTCTTCTTTTGACATTACTTGGACCATAGGATGCATTCATTTTAAAGTTTGCTCTCTACTTCTTGCACATCAATGATATTTTCGTCGGTCGTTAACGGTTTACCCTCTCTGCCGCTTCAAATATTTCAATGCAGTTGCCGCGGCTCGTTTGTTGACATCAGACAATACACCCGACAGCTTCAGCATGGCGGCGCCACTAATTCTCGTTGTGTGTCTAAAGTCGTGCGTGCGTTTTAGACGCAACTAGCGGCGCCGCCATGCGGATGATGTCGGTTCTATTGCCTGGTCACATTTGAAGCGTCAGAGAGGAAAGCTGTTAACAACCGATGAAAATATAATTGATGTGCAAGTAATAGAGAGCAAACTTTAAAATGAATGCATCCTAGGGTCCAAGTAATGTCTAAAGAGGGTCTATGCGATTTAGAGAGGTAGGCTCGTTGTCATAATCGACAGTCATTCATCGAAGTGAGCTTGGTTATGCATTACTATTTTTTTAATTATGTGTATTGCTTGATCCTTCTGCCTACCAGCTAGTTGTCAGAAGGGTCAAGTTCACTGGGCTAGCGAAGCGTATGTTAAAATTGAATTTCTACTCCATCCCAGCACTTCTCTTCTCCTTTTCACCCCCTTCCACCCTTCCTTCACCTGCACGCCCCCCCCCCCCTCACTGTGTACGTCCATCTCATCTCTTTTTAACCCGCCCGCCCCACCTTAACCCTTGACACTGCGCACGCACATCTCAAGTTACCTGCCTGGTCACTTGGTCAGCCTAAACAGTAACCTGGTCAGTCAGCCCACGTGGTGACTGTGTCAGCCTCCCCCCCCCCCCCCCCCGCCCTGTGGTCCCTCTCTAATCGGCTCTCTCTACACTCGCGTTTAATAGTCCTGATTATTCCATCATGAAAGCCGTATTTGATGTTTTTGATTCCAACTTTCGTGTCACCGGATCTCCACTTCAACGGTATCAGGGGTGGAAAATTATCCGGGATTTGAAAGACGAGCGGTCCTGACACGGGGACAGCCGTGGAGGAGGACACCTTCCGGCTTCAGTTGCGCCCGGCTGCGGCCCTCGCTGGTGAAAACTACAGCAATCTTTGCCTTATGGAGTCATTTGTTTGGGCAATCCGTGTGAATGGATGGTGGTGGCGGGGGGTCCTCAGAGACGAGTGTTTTGTTGGTGTAGGGTGAGAGGGGCTAGGGGTGTATGAGGTTGGGGTAGTGGCCGGGGGGGGGGGGGGTTAGGCGTCCACGATGGGAAGTTATTGAATTTGCCCCAGAGATCTCAGTGCTTCATTAATGGCGTCCTTTGTGGACGGTGGGAGTTGAATCAGTCCCGATGAGTGATGCCGGAGGAGGGCGGCAGAGAGGGCGGGAAGGGGGGTTGCCAGGAGATAGACCCCCTTGGATTCTCCATCGCGTGCTATATCGGGAGTCTGGCGTTGTCAGGCCGGCCATGGCTGTGGCCTGAGCTACGGGGTCCGTCACGCCAGGGCACTGAGCGCTGACACCGATAAACGTCCCGGCCAGACAGCCCACTCCTCTCTGCCGGGCCACCACCCCTGCACAGTGGCCTTGTCTTCCCCCGTGCCACCATCGTCTACCAGAACGCTCGTCCCGGCCAGATTTGCGCCCGTACGAGCCATCGTCCACACCAGCCATCGTCCACACCAGCCATCATCCACAGTGGCCATCGTCCACACCAGCCATCGTTCACACCAGCCATCGTCCACACCAGCCATCGTCCACAGCGGCCATCGTCCAAAGCAGCCATCGTCCGCAGCGGCCATCGTCCACAACGGCCATCGTCCACTCCAGCCATCATCTACAACAGCCGTCGTCCACACCAGCCATCGTCCACACCAGCCATCGTCCACACCAGCCATCGTCCATACCAGCCATTGTCCACACCAGCTATCGTCTACACCAGCCATCATCCACACCAGCCATCATCCACACCAGCCATCATCCACACCAGCCATCGTCCACAGCGCCCATCGTCCACTCCAGCCATCGTCCACCCCAGCTATCATCCACAGCGGCCAACGTCCACAGCAGCCATCCTCCGCAGCAGCCATCGTCCACAGCGGCCATCGTCCATACCAACCATCGTCCACACCAGCCATCGTCCACACCAGCCATCGTCCACACCAGCCATAATCCACAGCAGCCATCGTCCACACCAGCCATCGTCCACACCAGCCTTCGTCCACACCAGCCATCGTCCACACCAGCCATCGTCCGCACTAGCCATCGGCCACACTAATCATCGTCCACACCAGCCATCGTCCACAGCGGCCATCGTCCACACCAGCCATTCTCTACCGCGACCGAGTTTACAGAGCTAACTAAGCCCACACCAGCAGCCAGCAAATAGGCGGCATTGGATTAGCATTGTACATTAAAACAAGCAGCTCTTTGCTTAATAAAGTTTGATTTAAAACAGTTTTTTGGTGGATTAATACAAGATGGATGTGCAGCTGTGACAAGCGGAATCTGGCGTTCTGCCTCTTGGCTGGAGGCTAGCTACAGGGGCCGCAGGCAACACTCAGTCGGTGTGGCAGTAAAGTCAATTGGCTGTCTCTGTGGTGGAATGACTTGGAAAGCCAAGACTTGACATCGGTGTTAGAGATCAAAAACCTTTTCTCTTTTTCTATTTAACCTTTCCCACCGACATCCGAACTTGGCAATAACTCCTGGAGACAAATATATTTTTTCTTTCGCTCAGTATTAAGATAACTTTTCCTGCGTAAGGAAGATATTAGGTGGCACATAATCAATTTAGTAAAACGTGCCTAGCCTGACCGTTTTATGCCTTTTCACTGGGGATCCGGAGTTATTGCTTAAGACATTAAGTTTCATCCAAGATGTCGGGTTGGCGGATATTACGTGATCACGTGTTGAGCGACACACTCGCCCGGCGACCCACAGAACTAAACACCGATGATGACCAGCACTTCCTGACTAAACACCGAGGACCGAATGGAGTTAGCGCCAAGCAGAGTTCACGGCAACGCCGGCTGACCATCAAGGTTATTAAACAACTGGTGCTATCGTCCAGGTATAGGAGTAATGGAGAGGACTTTGGCACCTCAAGGCTCAGGTGAGATCGATAAAGCACGGTTCCCCGGTGTATAGCAGGTCGTAAAACAAGCAACCGGGTGGTTCTGTCTTCGAGAGTGGGGGCGAGAGGGTGGTGGGGGGGGGGGTGAGAGGGTGGGGGGGTGGTATTAAAGGGTGTAGGGGTGGCGGGAGTGTAGTGAATGGTGGGGGTGTGTGTGTGGGCGGAGGGGGGA
Organism: Arenicola marina; assembly: GCA_964019135.1. NCBI lineage: Eukaryota > Metazoa > Annelida > Polychaeta > Arenicolidae > Arenicola > Arenicola marina. Next base: position 5,669,357 of record OZ025260.1, on the reverse strand, counting down.
GAGCTGGAACTGCAATGGGTACCTGCATTTTTTCTGAGGTTATATATTTTTCGCATTAATCATGAATCATCTGCAGCTATGAACCCCCATCCATTCGCCCTTCTTCGCTCACCGTAATCACGGGGATATGCCATCAGATGGCAGACGCGGTCAATAAAGAACCCATTAAATAAATGTGCAAAATGGTGCTGTTTATGTAAAAGTGTATAGCATGGATCCGATGAGGTGTGTGTGTTAATGGATATCGAATATCAATGAATGTTGAGCGTGTTGGTTAATAGATTTGTCATGTAGCACTCTAATGAAAGACAATAGGAGACAATATAAGACAAACCATGGGGAAATTGTCCCTCTGACACGGCCATTGTGGCTATCGGGTTGGGGTGGTGTGGATAGGGATTGTGCTGCAAGTCTAGCGCTCAGGTTAACAGTGACAGACCCACTTGGAATCTGGAGCGAGTGGAGGCCTGGGAATATGATGCCTTGTTGGTCAGTCTCTGACCAAATGTCTGGAGGTTAGGACCCGCCCTACCCGTTCCCGAAGCAATTCCAATGGTCGGTTGGTTAGTCCCCGCCCTACCCCTTCCCGGAGCCATTTCAATGGTCTGGCGGTTAGTCCCCGCCCTACCCCTTCCCGGAGCCATTCCAATGGTCCGGTGGTTAGTCCCCGCCCTACCCCTTCCCGGAGCCATTCCAATGGTCTGGTGGTTAGTCCCCGCCCTACCCCTTCCTGGAGCCATTCCAATGGTCCGGTGGGTAATCCCCGCCCTGCCCCTTCCCGGAGCCATTCCAATGGTCTGGTGGTTAGTCCCCGCCCTACCCCTTCCCGGAGCCATTTCAATGGTCTGGTGGTTAGTCCCCGCCCTACCCCTTCCCGGAGCCATTTCAATGGTCTGGTGGTTAGTCCCAGTCCTACCTCTTCCCGGAGCCATTCCATTGGTCTGGTGGTTAGTCCCCGTCCTGCCCCTTCCCGGACGCATTCCAATGATCTGGTGGTTAGTCCCCGCTCTACCCCTTCCCGGAGCCATTCCATTGATCTGGTGGTTAGTCCCCGCCCTACCCCTTCCCGGAGCCATTCCAATGGTCTGGTGGTTAGTCCCCGCCCTGCCCCTTCCCGGAGCCATTCCAATGGTCCGGTGGTTTGTCCCCGCCCTACCCCTTCCCGGAGCCATTCCATTGGTCTGGTGGTTAGTCCCCGCCCTACCCCTTCCCGGAGCTATTCCATTGATCTGGTGGTTAGTCCCCGCCCTACCCCTTCCCGGAGCCATTCCAATGATGTGGTGGTTAGTCCCCGCCCTACCCCTTCCCGGAGCCATTCCAATGGTCTGGTGGTTAGTCCCCGCCCTACCCCTTCCCGGAGCCATTCCAATGGTGTGGTGGTTAATCCCCCCCCTACGTCTTCCCGGAGCTAAGCCAATGAAGTTTTTTTATTCTTGAAGACGTTTAAAGTGTTGTTTTGGGCTCGCAACGTTTATTTTATGTTATTCTTACAATTTACGAATCGTCCAAAGAAATACTGTCGTTTGGCCAGGTATATATTTATCTTAAGGATCCTGTCGTCAGTTCTTAAATTAGTTTTTTTCGTCTCGAATGTGGTTGCAGATGGATCAGTCAGCTTCAGATTCTTATACATTTCATCTCGACATTTAATAGATTTAATAATGCCCTGTGTTATCCAAGGGTTTTATTTATGTTTCTTTTCACGAAATTTGATACATTTTTTTGTGGACAAGTGCTTTGCTTTCGCATCGAGAAGAGTTTCTTTCCGATATATCATAACTTTCATTTGAATCAGCCGTAGAGGTTTTGTCTAAAAGAGCACATATCTCCAGCGATCTTAATTCATGTTATCAAGTAATAATTCAAGTAGCCAGTCTGCATCAGGCGCGCAAATTTTAACCATTTTCTTACGTTTAAGGCGAGGATTAATATATTGAACACTCAGCAAGTACGGCAGGTGATCAGGCAAAGCTTTTACAAATATAACTGCCTTCGATTCTGTAAACGTACTGCACATGTACTGCACTAAATTTAGACAATATTGTAGGCAGGGCAATTTTGGGGGGAAAAACCGGTAACCAAGTTACGGCATCAAAGTATTCATCCACCGTTGACTTTTCATGAACCCCTTACAGATCCATGTTATAATCCCCAGCATCAATAAGAGTCGTACTTGTTAGATTTAGTGTCGACAACCTTTCCGACAGTGCATTCGTAAAAATTGTGTAACTCTCCACTAAGTCGTGGGGAGGCGTAGAAACATTACCACTAACCGGACCTTTCTTCCTTGAATCATTTGTACCTTCAATGAACGGACACTCCCATCCGGACATTACGCCGAGAATAGACAGTTTATAATAAAACTGATTAGTTAAGTAAATAACTAAACCCCCATGAGCACTGCAAATTTTTCCCTGTGATATAAATTTAAACCCTTCAATTAAAAGCTGGATATCCGCATTGTCGTCTAGCCAGCTTTCTTGGATACATAGAGCTTGAAATAGGATATTGTGATCCCTTAATTGTGCTAAAAAAACATCTTTAATTCGTCCAATTTTAGCCGATAACGAGCAAACGTTTAGTCTCAGTATGTTAAGTTTAACCTCATTGTTCAATGTCGTAGTTACAGAGTCAACATCGACATATGAGGAATGCTGTGTAAAATCGAGCCAATTCTGACCATTCATCATCTTCATGTAACCTTTTACTAAACATTTCTGTAGGGGTCTGGAAGGGGTAAATGGCGACACGCGACAGAGGCATATTTGAAGAAATCGACATTCGACAGTGACCCCCAAATTCCCACACTGAGGATCTGAAAAAGAGATATCGATTTTTGAAAAAAAGGACGCTGAACTGACACCAAAAAGCCACATGAAAGGTTGTGAAAAATCGACATTGACACTGATAATTTTGAACAATCGACACGAGACACTGGATCCCCCCCATTCCAGACCCCTCTCTGTCAGGAAATTGCGAATTGTTTTAAAATATCGACCGGGGGGCAGGTGCTCTCTGAAAACTTGCGACCGGGGGGGGGGGGGAGGGGGTGCTCGCCCCAAGTCCCCCAATCGAAATATTTTGTAGGAGACTTTTTATCAAACAAACGTGCCTACTAATAATAAAGTTTAAAAAATGTAAACACATGAATAAACACAGTTCAACATGGCTTCACCTACCGCCGTCTCTGTTGCAGTGTTCAACGGAAAAATGAAACCGTTAGCGCAGGCGGCCCACGCCCACTGCCGCGCATGCGCAGAAGGGCTATGTTCCATCCTCCAGAATCGCTTCTCGAGGACAGTGAGAATATCGCAGTGAGCGGTCAAAACCAAAGCGAGGTAAGTGAACACCAACCCAGGGAATACTTTGTAATAAATACTTTTAAAAAACTGCTGAAAATATAACTACAAGGATCTATTTTTATTTTTGTAACAAAAATTGCATTTTTATTAATTCTCGTTAAAAAGGTACAAAAGAAACAAAAACAAATTATACTGATCATCCTCAGTCAGAACATTGTGTTAATTGCATTTAGGAATGATCCATGGACTAAAAAGTAGACAATCGCTACACTTCCGCAACTCCCAAATGAAGCAAAGTTCACAAAGCCTGAATCTTACTAAAAATACTTCACGTACAATAAAGTGCCTATAAGAAAAAATCCTAGGTAAGCCCGCTAACAAAATAGTACTACTTATTGGCTGATTCATGGCGCCCACCGCCATCCTTCTTATGTGCCCCCCCCCCCCCCTTCGGCCCCTTCTCTACTTGCACGTAAATGACGGTATCCATAAGGAAAATGTCTCTTCACTTTTCCTGTGTAATGTGGTCGGTGAAATGGGCATGTAAATCTGACTAGCGTAATGAATGGTTGACTAGTTAGTATATTACTCGATTCCACATCCTGCTGGATGCAGTCCCTTGCACAGCGCATATGGGAGACTTGGGGGCTTTATGACGACATAAATATCATGTGAAAGGCTCTCGTCATAACGCAAGCATGGAGCACTCGCGGTCGTCTGATTCCTTGGCGAAGACATCGGAATGCCGCTGAAGGTGGTTATCCCTACCCACTTCAGACAATGGACCCTTTTTGGCACATGAATGGGCAAATCGGCCAAGAAATATCCCCGGGGACAATGGAATAGGGGTGGATGAAATCTGCCCCAGCACTAGGTGTCAGGGTTCACCCATCACTTCAGTAAGGAGAAGCATTTTATTCGGACGATTATATATATTATTATATATATTATATATATATACGCGATTACTTGACTGTTCACGCACTGACCTTGAAACAGAACACGTTGCCGAGGTGATTTCTGGGATCCGATTGCGGTTCCCATTAGCACCGGTAGGTGTCGGGTTCGTGACCTGATGGTCACATCACACACTTCACACTGCCTTGATATGGAGACCATAAAAAGGTGTGATATATGGTATGGGCAAAGATCCGGTCCCATGAGTCTACAAGGGGACAAATCTCGGGTGAAGCACCTCCCCCCCCCCCCCCCCCACCTACACTCAAATTGAGGCTCGTCTAAGTGAGCGGCCCGATTATTTAACCGATGCGGGGATTGGAGAGGATCATTTTTATTTATGGTTCATTGTGACTTTACTGTGAGCTCATTGTGACCTCATCGTGACCTCATTGTGACCTTGTGATGCGGTTATGGCGGCCACATGTAACCTCGTATTATAAGGTGGGTGGACGTCTCTTGGTGTCTGACTCCCTTATTCCAAGCCGCAATCATATACTGAAATCACGTGGCAACAGTGGTGTTTTATAGTAAGGATGTTTTTATAATTATCTGTAGTCTGACAGCTACCACTCGGCATTCCTACTCTCGTTGCCGCGTATTATCGCCCGGTTTCTCGAGAGCCACTCCTCGGACACTCCGAAATAGAGAGTTATGTTTGCAGTTTCGAGTGTTCAGTCATATAACCACAGCCAAAAACATTCAATTATCTGTTAAAAAAGAGAACAAATTGAGCAGGGTTGGGTTCTGTCCTGGAGAGGAGGTCAGTCACCTGTCTGCAACACGTGGCTGGGACCCACTCTATTTTCGCCCAGCCGAGGAGTGGTCAACAGCGCAGACAGTACCACCGAAGAATGAATGAACGGAGGGAGTGCCACCTGGCGAACGATTGAACGCCAGAAGTGACACCTGGCAAATGACTGAATTGAGTTAGTGCCAACAATCAAATAATTGAACGGAGGGGGTGCCACCTGGCGAATGATTGCACGGAGGGAGTGCCATCTGGCGAATGATTGCACGGAGGGAGTGCCATCTGGCGAATGATTGCACGGAGGGAGTGCCACCTGGCGAACGATTGAACGCAAGAAGTGACACCTGGCAAATGACTGAATTGAGTTAGTGCCAACAATCAAATAATTGAACGGAGGGAGTGCCATCTGGCGAATGATTGCACGGAGGGGGTGCCACCTGGAGAATGATTGCACTGAGGGAATGACACCTGGAGAATGATTGCACTGAGGGAGTGACACCTGGAGAATGACTGAGTGGAGTTTGTGCCAACAAGTATATGATTGAACGGGGGAAGTGCCACTAAACAAACAAGTAAACGGTGGGAGTGCCATTAAACAAACAAGTGAACGGTGGGAGTGCCATTAAACAAAAAAGTGAACGGTGGGAGTGCCACTAAACAAACAAGTGAACGGTGGGAGTGCCACTAAACAAACAAGTGAGCGGTGGGAGTGCCACTAAACAAACAAGTGAGCGGTGGGAGTGCCACTAAACAAACAAGTGAACGGTGGGAGTGCCACTTAAAAAAACAGTCAACGAAGAAATCGAGTGTGATAGTGGAATATATGATGTTATTAACCCAGTATTATAGGTATTCTCGCTTACTTTTCATACCTAAATATTTCCTTATATTTTGGTAGATACAACTGCAAATGCCAACGTGCCAATTCCATGCCAAATCGCTGTGATGCTCGATTGCATGTATCTGATTGGTCGCTCAGCCCTGCACATATAGTGTGGCAATCCGGGTATATCCCCGATGTAAACCGAATGCGTACATTACGCGTCGGTGTGCCTCCCGACCCTTACCATAGGCTAGTACTATATTCCCTGAAACATTAGGACATTTTTAGGAACGTGAACAGCTGATGCTAAATGAGGAGGGAGCATATTATCCCTCTCCAAGGAAATGTATAATACGTATCTGACTACTCCATTAAGGATTGCGAAAATGGGAGGTGCCATAATTTAACTTGGATAGACCAACCTTAGTTACTTACATCTTGTAGCGCAAAGCAATTCATTCAGAATATTCATTCCCTTTCTGTTGTTGGCATTATAACTGAGGAATATAGGCTGGTAAACACAGAAGAAGACTATGAGCTTACGTTCTTTTGGTGTGCCACCGACTGTTTAAAGATAAGTTTAACATTAAGTGTTAGGCCCAATCATAAGCGCAAAGAGTCAACAAGTATATATCTGTGGGACTTGAGTTTCAACGATGCTCTATTAGGATCGGTAGACATAGCCTCAAGTATGCATTGGAGTTCTTTACAAGTGTTTGATACCCCAGCGAGGGGCAAGACGCCAAGCAGTCCGCCCACACCACTGCACACCCCGAATACTTCCATATAACCAGTGTAAGCAGGACAGAGTGAGCGGTCAGCGGAGCGAGCGGTTTGCGGTGCGGTCTGCTGAGCAGTCTGTGGAGTGGTCTGCGATGCGTTCTATGGAACGGTTTGTGGAGTGGTCTGCATGAGGGTCTGCGAGGCCCCCTTGTCATTGTGTTTACTTGTATCTTCATGTCGAGTGGGTCGCGTGAAGACGCATCAGCGTTAATCGTTTTTGTCAACATAACGAACTTAACTGAAACGCTCTCTTTCTCTCTCGCTATCTCTTTCAATGTGTCTCCTCGCCCCTATACACTGGTCTCACTAACTCTCTTACTCTCGTGCTCACTCACGGTGAAGCCGCCATGCCCTCCACCTATATACCCCAGGGTTGGGCCGTGTTTGTCTGCTGTGGTCATTTACATAGCTCGTCACCCAGTCAACAAACGCCACTTGTAATTGCATTCATATGGCTGGCTCTGGCCGTTTCTCCGGCCTTTGGTGCCGGGGACCCATTTATAATGGAGCGGCCATTTCGGGTAATGCAATACGAAAACACCTCGGGAGCGTGAGCCCCAAAGTCAGTGGGTCTAGCTTTGTAGCGCGGATCCAGTATTCATAAATAGCGTTCAGGCGAGCGTCGGCATATATTCAACACTCTACGTATACCAAGAACACTCCAGTTTTATACATGCAGATCATACGCTCTGTTGATAACCCACTTATTCAATGTAGAATCAGTCTTCAACCAGAGGGCGCTATCGGAGTAATTATCATGGCATGGAGAGTGTATTCCTGGTATACATATATAAATAAGAGGGGAATGACGTACGTTGAACCTCGCGCACTTCTAAAGTCTCGCCCAACGCTCGCGAGACGAACGTGAATCTCGTTACGTCTAAAGGCGACTGAAGAGATCGCCAACAATTGGATTTAGATCTCAACCAGATGCCCCCGGCGTGCTTCTTATTAATTGAACGACGACCAAAGGACCCACAGAGGGTGAGGGTCGTGACCCCTCAGGCGCCTGGCAACGGTCCGGCGATTAATGCGTCGTCATGGACACGCACGTGACGCGACATACACGTTTCCCGTGAAGTTATAGATGAATCAATTCGTCTTTATTCATTCGAGGTTAATCAGAAAACACCCATGCTGCCGACCGACGACGTGTAATGGTCGGGGTATCCATTGTCGCGCAATCCTAATCCGGAATGTTACGGGAGAGTTGGTGAGTGGGTGTGGATATCGGATTGCGACAAGCGCCACCAAGCTGCAGGATACGAATCCCAGTCAAATCCAGATGGATCTTGGGAGTTGGGCAACGCAACCGTTGGCGGCTTGAGCGGCTTGAGCGGCTGAGTCTCCCATCATTCACCTTGTACCTCCGTCCACGAAGTCAACGTGCTAATCCATAACGTGTCTATTAAGAGGTTCTGTCGAAAAAATCTGAGCGGCGAGGAAACATCCGTGAAATGTCGCAGGACCACAGTTACCCGTTAAACCCTTTCTATATTGTATCCTAATCATCTCGATGTTAATTATGGACATTGGGAGGATAATTTCCGATAGTAATAGCTGTTTGTTTGAACGTTTCGCTACTACGGTCGGTACAGCGTCCTCATTGTAGCAGAAATCCAGTGGTAGTCATGCTTGTCGCACCCGCCGGACTCCTTCCCGAATTGGGGGCCCATAAAGGAGAAAAAACAGACCTAGTGAACACACTAAACGCCAGGCGAAGCGATGCTGGCTCCCCCAAGCGGAGACGCCGCGAAGATACATTCTTACCCACCCTGCGACCAGTCAGGGAGGAGCTTCCGCGAAAAGGCAATATCACCTCGGACCTCAGAGATCCCGAACTTCCGGAAGTATTCTGCAATGGGCAAGCACCGAAAGTCAACAACCGGAAGTTGGTCCGAATGCGGTACACTTCGCATTCTCCGCGCCGCCACGTAGTATCGGTAGGTGGCGCTGGTGCTGTAGCACCTAACTTCTCCCAGTTTCGCCGAGCCCAGTCATTCGCCGGGGGATGTTCGCTACAAGAGGTCAAGGTCGAGAGATGTCGGGCTATCGACGCCTGGCTCGCGCAGGCGCAACGCGACTTCCTGCTGGCGGAGAGAGCTAAGCACCAAAGACGACAGGAGCAGCAACAGCGGGAGCTTATGCGAGTTGACAAGGTCAATGTCAAGGTGAGAAATCCACACTGTTGAATCTGAATCTGAGAAGGCTGAAGGTGGTGATGAGGTTTAGGCAGCGATATAAATCATTATCCAGCGGAACCGATTCAAGAAACACTAGAAACACTTGACATCTAGCGCAATATTGAAATATTAAATCGCTGCATGTTAAATTAGTTAAGATGAAAGCTTGGCAAGTGTTCTTTAACACACAATCTTTCCGAATTTTAGATTCTACTTTATTTAATTCCTGTTTGTGATGTATTATTGTAGCAGCAAAAAAATCACAGCAGCCATTTAAATATATGTTGGTTATCAAAATCAAGTCATGCAGACTTCATACTGAATACGTTATGAGCTATTCCCGTCAACGTGAGTCCATTATCGTCAAATAAAGAGAATAAGACAAAAATACAACGCAACTGACTCCTAGGAGATCCATTGTTGAAAACGGCTATATCGGTTTTCGTGGTACGGAGAAAACTACTTTCCACTGCTATCACAGATTCGACATTTAACCTGCGTTTTTCATGTAGTTGCTTCGCAATTATACCACAACGGAATTCAGTAGGTAAGGTGTATAAACAGATAGAAGTGTTCGGGGTGTGCAGTGGTGTAGGCCGACTGCGTGGCGTCTTGCCCCTCGCTGAGGTATCAAATACTTATAAAGAAATCCAATGCATACTTGAGGCAATATCAATCGATCATAGTTGATCGTCGTCCAAACTCAAATATTGGAGTGTCACGTTAATGTTAATGTTAAACCCATCTTTCGTCGGTGCACGTCAAATGGACGTAGCTCATATTTCTCTTCTGTGTTTACCGGCCTATATTCCTGAGTTTTAAAGTACTGCTTTGACGTCATCCTATAGGGCTATACAGTTCTCGCGATCGGGCGATTGGGGACAAACAAACACACGTGCTCCATGTTGAACAATAGGCAGCTATAAGTCAATTTCTTTCCAGGTTTATTCTAAAGACTATGAGTACCATTTCACTAAACATGGCTATGGGAGATAGACGTTAAAATATTTGGAGACGATGGAGCGCAGAACTTTGGGAATATACAAGGAAAAATCCGTCTTCACAACACTCGAAAGCTAAAAATAGCGTTCTAAATTTAGCCCTGCACCCGGGCGCGAGTTTTTCAAACTGCGAGTGACGTCACAGAGTTTCACGTGCCTCCGCGGTAACAAAAATGGCGAGAGCAAGTGATCGACTTTACCATTCGGCTGTCAAAATGTGCAGCGCATGGAGTAACAACACACGGACGCGTCATTAAACCACATGGTAAAGGTAAATTAAGACGAGTAGGATGTTTTCGTATCAATTTTGGATCACGAACAGACGAAGTTCTTCATTCTTTGTAAGTTTTCTGTTTGAAGCGTTGCGCCAACGTTGTCACTCGGGGAGAATCCATGTGACGTCATAATGTCTCATTTTCGTAGGAAATGCAAAAAAACGTTAGTTTCTCAGCCGTGTTGTCCCGTCGTAACGAATATTAGTCATTGTGGTGACGCAACTGAATGAAAAATATGTCATCTATCCGTTTTTGGCAGTTATATTTCTTAAATAGTCTTAATTATAGTATTAAGCGTATTAAGCGCTAGGCCTCCCGCGATGGACCCACCCCTCGGCGCCTGGCTCTTGCGCAGGTAGTCTGGTTCCCAGTCTCTCTCTTTGAGTAACATACACGTCACGCCTACGTCACAGATAGTCAGGATACCAGTGTGCGCAGAGATTCTAAACTCGTCCTGAACACGTGTTTCGTTTGTTTGTCCCCAAAATGAGCAAACCGGAAGTCTAGGCGAACGAGACTTTATAGCCTTATTGTCTAAAATGTACATTAATTTTCAAGAATGTGCTCTTTTTACGAGCTGATAAATTGAGATGGACTCAACGAGACCAAACTATATTCTAGTTGAACAATCTGCCTTCAGTGTTACGAAATCGACAATCGCAGTCAAGGCCAATCATGAGCACTAAGTGAGCTTCTATGAAGCATGTCACAACCACAATGGATGGTGAACTGGAAGCGTGACGTCCGATGGAATGCTCTCGCAAAAACATGCACATTTCTTTTTAAAACAAGCGTAGGTCAAGCGTAGGTCAAGTAATTCAATCTTAGAACTAAAATTGAGATCATGTGTAATTCTTATGCAAAATACATAGCGACATTTCCTTATATCCTTCAGTAATCACATAAGAAATCATTTTTCTTCTCGTGAATTCCACCAACTCATTTTTATGGCAAACCATATCCTATCCATCAACAACGCACTTCACGTGGTGTTCCTTGTTATAAACCCGATCGTAACATGGCTGCGTATCATATCGTTTTAGTATCCGATTAGTTGCACGATTGCATCATATTCTATCTTTAAATGACAATGCTCGTCTGTATAATGACACATGATCCATGTAAAGTAGCATACGCGCCTTGATTCGAAACACAACTTCATTCTTGCAATGTAAAGACTAAACTAAACTAAACTTGTGGTTGCAGGGTCCGACGCTTCTTCCATGCTGGGGCAAACCATTGTTTCAGCTTAGCTCACGGATGTCTCAAATCGACCATTTGCTACAATAAGACATCTCGTGGGTTTTAAGAAGGAAGATGGACCGGCTTCATTCAGCTATGTTATTGTTTTTGGAAACGAGAGTTGCAATGTTCATTTTTAAAGGACTGACATTCACGCTACCGGGAAAAGTAGTGGCCGTACTTTAAGTCAGAGAATACCCGTTAATTCTTACAAAAAAGATATTTACTCGGCTTGCACCTCGCACATTCTTTTTTAAAAATGTATTGTTACATAGGCATTCTCCTTACCATAATGCCCACATAGCAGAAAAAGAAATACCCTGAGTGAATTTTCTTAATTTTATGACAGAAGAAAGTTAAGTCATAGATAAACACAAACCCACGGGCTTGCATACTGAGATTCTCATGATCCATTTTCATTGGCAGTGCAATGGTCGCCGTTGTTTGTTGACAAATTCTCGATCCTGTTAATTATGTGATTGTACTAAGCTGCTAAGCCTCTTGCTGCCACGCCGGTTTGTATGTTTACATCTTTTTGTAATAGCATCTATAATTGATGCCATATCCTTAAGCAGTACCATAACCTTATGACTGGAGAAGACATGCATAGACTAATGACTATATCTGGTGTTTTGGTGTTGAGTAATACTCACGGTTGGGTCGGTTCGCACTGAATGTTGTAACTCCATTGTCCTTCACGATCTAACCTAACGGGCCATTTCTATCCCTAACAAGCTGAATTATGCCACTGACATGTCGGCCAATCATCACCATAATATAAAGACATTGTAGGAGCAGCGGCCGGTGCGACAGGCCACGCAGTAATTGGATATTTGACACCACAGTAGTGATGACCGACACCACCGCCGCCCCCCCCCCCCCGCTCCCTCTTGTTCCCCGCCACGCACACCCGTCCACCGTCAATTCGATATCTGGCGACTAATGAGTACTGAAGACAAAAACCAAATCGTTCCAATCGATCTTCTGACTATAATAACAAGTCCAATATCGGACCAGGAATACTAACATTGCAGGTAATCGGTTAGCAGCGTCACTCGAACGTCCGTACAGTTTGGGGTGACATATATGTGTGGGTGTGGGGGGGGGGGGCACGTACCTCCTCTAAATCGCAAATCCCCAAGAATTAGGAAAAGCAATATATCGAATCTCCAAGATGAGGACAATTTGAAATCTGGGCGCAGACTGCTATAACGGATCGCGGTGAACAGGTCAAGCGTCGTCGCGTTGAAGCAGGAATTGTACGGATAACGATCCTCAAAAATTGTCAACAGCTAATCGCGAATCTTCAAGAATTCCTGGATGCCAATCGAGGGGATCGGAAAAGGTATCCCCCCAATATGTGGGATCCATGCTCAAGGTGTCACCCTTTATATTATGCGCTTGAATGGTGACTATGGATTACTTCTATCCGTGGAAAAAATATTGTGAATGGGCCGTAAAATAATTACCGGATCCTGTTGATTTAAATACGAAATAAAGCATTGTGGTGCGATGATTAGCCTATGGCGGCATAAATGGCAAACAGTACCTTTTTCTGAGCTCCGAGATTTGAATCCTGTACCCAATTGACAAAACATGTAATCGTACCCCCCCCCCCCCCCCCCGCGCCCCTTTCCTTGATTTCGCCTTGATCTTGGATCCGTTCGGGGGTAGATGTGTAGAGTAGGGACATACCTTATTTGGTAACAGTGCAGTCGCCCACAATCTTAAAACAGTAATACGTCTAGACTGCATTTCATGTAGCCTGCTCATCCTCCATTAATTGGGGGGCCGGCCAGATAGTTCAGTGGGTTAGAGCGTTCGCCTTGAGTGCTCTGGCCACCTGAGTGCTTAATGGCACGTGGATCGATGCTTCGAGCCCCGCTGTGGCCATGTCTGTGTGGTCGCAGGATAAAGATCCCATGTCCTTCTTCGCAAAGCGTACGGGTTACCCCCGGGGACAGGGCTTAAAGCGTCCTGAATATACAACCAATACAGACATTAATTGGTGCCAGGATCCAGTAAACTACGTATAAATCAGTGACTTAGTGCACGTGTCTTCCCACGTGGGGGGCAGCTGTCATGCAAAACGAAGCAAATGTTACACTTTGGATAAATGTGAATTCTAATCCTTCATTTCAGTATACCATGCAGATTTCATTTACTTGGTAGGAAATATTTACATAAATAACGTTATCTAACATTCATGAACTTGATTACAATACTAAATTTCTCCTACGCTTTTGATTGAATCACATTTCACGCGACATGACCAGCTGAACCATATTCTTGACCTGAACTCATAGTCCTATAAAATGGCCACCCAGCTTGCCAGGGCTATAAATTAGCGCGACATCGATGAGACCTTAAATACCCTAGAGATCGATACTGCACTGAGTCAGCTCCGCATGCATTCTGTCTCCTGTTATCTAAATCTGATCGATTACAACACTTGCGGGGAGAACTGTACCTTGGTGACACTTCTTAATGGACGTTGTTTGGGCCAGAAACAGAAACAAACAGAAGGTGCGCAAAGGTGATCTGAAAGTCCTATCCCCCCGTCCGTTAAGCAGTGAGAGACGCAGCCCCATACAGTGAGGCATCGTTTATTGGTTCGTAATGACCTTTGTTCGAGGTCAAGTGCTCTGTGTGGCGCCGACTCCGCCACAACGCAAGTGGCTCATATCTTACTCTACCACACGGTACTCGGGTGTCGGTCGATAGCCACTCCAGTCACAACCTCTTCATGACTGTTATATAGACCAACGATTTTGCTTTTCTTTTCGAAATTGCTGAATGTTTTCCTAATCATTTAGACCAAATCAAACATAGTGTTCTATTATTATTTCCACAAAAATCAGTTACAACGGAAACGAGGGCCAAAAATTGCATGTGAAAACCTGAGCTTCATACACCTACAAAGTATTTCATTGTGGGACAGCGGTAGAAATGAGTGATGACATTAACGCCCCCTGGTGTCCGGAGATTGTCAAGTGTCCTGACCGTAATGGCGGGCCATCTCTCGTTGCCTGGAGACGGACGCTCTCTCCACGTGTTGTCATGTGTTGTAAAGCCACAGTGAAGTGTTCCTCAAGCACCCCTGTGTACCATTGCCATGTCATTATCTTCAAGACTTAATCACCATTATCTCATTATCGCACTCCAAAGTGCTTTTACAGTCCTCGGCCTCCATAATATCCTCCCCCCCCCCCCCCCCCAAACACACACACACCAACTCCCCTTGCCTCTTCACCCTGCTTTACCCGGTGGGCACAGTGCAACACCTCCATCATCTCTATGCCAGAAGAGGGAGCTCGTTCCTCGCATCATCTCTGCCCCACGTAACCACCAACCTCACGGTTGACCGCAACGGTGATGGGGTCACTAATGGTTTTAGATGGTTGTTCAGGTTGACTTTTGTATCTTAGAAGCAGAATTTGAAAAATATAGACATTTTGTTGTCGTACGATTACAATGGAAGAGCGGCTTCACGCCTTTAACCTTGATCGGTCAGTAAATGTTCATGATAATTAGTGGTCCACGTGATAAGCTAAGATAGGATAACATAAGATGGGCATGCTGAGTGGGGGGGGGGGGGGGGGTCAGGAGTCACATGGCCTGGACCGCGCTGGGAGCACACAGGGGGAGCAAGGGGGGAGGGTGTGACGGGGTGACATGACTTAATGGACGCGGTTAGCCGCTGGTGACGGCTGACTGAGAGTTAATCGATCATGGCCACAGGGATAAATCTGTGGGTGGGGGTGGAGGGGTGGGGTCGAATAGTAGAGACCCGCAGTGAGTGGCAGGAGAATGGAAGTGGCTACACCCCTTGAGCGGCGTGCAACGACTGGGAAAGGAACAGCACAAGACTCCTTGAGATGCAAAAAAACAAACCCTGTACATTGTTTTCCGGCGATGGAGAAGACCTTACGGAGTGGCAGGTTAAGAGGTGACCTTTCATGGCTACTAGTCACATCCATTATCAAGCGATGTCAGATAATAATGGACTGGCTTTGTTTCAAAGAGAGAACGGCCACGTGGTGCTGAGACCGTTCCAGACGTCAGAAAGGTTGAACAAGCTAAACACATCTAGTGAGACGCACAACCGAAAGTCACGGATCTTTAAAATAGTCTTGATTTTCACTAGAATGATAATTTTGGATGAACAATTCTGAGATAAATCTAGGATAATGTGCTATTATCTACCTCTAGTTGCCTATCGTTGTCACCTGGCTATATATGACCTTGAGGAGGCACTTTGTCATCGATCATGCTGTACCAATAAGCATTCATACACATGTGGGAGGTCTGCATGACAGCACGGCCGCCCTCCCTGGATGGCCCAATATTTGCAATCTGCAGGCTCTAATCCCGGCAGTGTAAGGAGACAGAATGCCCCCATCACCGCACAGTCACCAAGGACTATCGCCCAAGACTGGCTTGCTGACCACTGACGGCTGACGAGTAAACGTTGACTTCGGCATTGATCTGGTTTGGTAATTTCGATTGTCAGGCATTGGGGGAAAGGGACCGCGCCACCTCTCTGGTCTCCCCAGCAAAATGTATTTTCGGTTATTAGTCGGTGGCGACGAGGTTGACCTCAACGGAAGTTCATACAGCCATGCGGGATAAACCAGTGTGTGGACTTCATTGACTTGCCGTTATTGCTGCATTCATTAGTGTTGATTATCTCGATCTGCTAGGACGTCAAGGAGGCATTGTGCCTCACTGTGGTTGTGACCTGGTTGGTTAATGCCGTCCAGAGCCACCAGTCAATGTTATTGACCGCTCAGATGATCCTAACCGTTCCATCTTGAGATTTGGTTCCATAAACGTCGCCCAAAAATTATGCGCAAGGATATTTGTCGGATTTTCCTTAGCCTATCGGTATTCATACATACGTAGTTGACAAATTTTCTGATTTCAACCCGACCGCCGCTTTTTGAACTTAGGAGCAGTGGATATAATTTCTGCACAAACTGACATGACATCCTTTACACGGCTGTCGACTAGATTTAAGTTTAAAACTAGAATTTATAATGGCGACCATTGTGACGTCACCGACTCGGAATACGCGTCCCGAACGCCACAGTCCGTTGTCGGGATCCGTTTCCTCGCTGGGACGCGTCCGGGGTCGGACTCTCCCGGGCGGAGAGAAGGCGGCGGTGTCACCGGACAGGCTTGGCGGGACTCCCCCAGATGCGAGGACCCCCGGGACGACGCCTGGGCGGGGCAGCGCCCGGTCCTGCCGACGTCCGCCAGGTCTCCCGCTCTTGTCTCTCATTGGCGGAGATATGAGACGCGCTCATACGTTAGATACATTCAAATGTCGTAGGAGAGCACATCAACAATCGGCCTGTTACGACGGGAGACTATTACAAAGAGAGCGCGTTTCCCATATTAGTTTTCAATTCGGCCACAAATGCGCCGCCCAGCGGAACGGAGACGTACACAGACGGTACCGTCACAGTCGCATTTTGGGAGATAGGTGTCGTCACGATGATGATGTCGTTACCAAGGCATCGGGGGTGGGTGACGCAGCATGTCAGCAGCGTGACGCCACCTGCGGAGGTCACAACAGTGCGTTGACTACAATATCCCCGCCATCCGCCCGCGTACCACCCGAGGGTGTACCAGCAGGCGACCGCAAAGTGACGTCAGTTGTTGTTTTGACAACCCAGGACCGCTGCGCCAGTGCTCCGGCCGACTCACGCCGAGAAACCGTAGGGCAGGTTAGGGAACAGCCGAGTGATAGCGACGCCGTACACTCTCGTGCCGCTAGGCGCCGCCAGCGGTCAGAAAGCATCTCCAGTGAACCTGGAAATGACGTCATACAAATAGTTCAACAAGTGCCGTTTTGCCCTTCTAGTAGTTACCCAAGCGACGCCTTCTGGAGACGTGAGTCACGTGATCAACATTATACGGACGTCTATCCTGAACACTTGTCTGTGTCCAGATTGGACGGGATTCCTGGTTCTGAAATCCTCCGCGTGGTGCGGACACCGACTCCTCTGCGACACGCGCGACTGAGCGCCGGCGTGAGGAGGCTGGGTCCCCGCCACAACCTCACCCCCTTCGTCCCTGTAAGTACCCGTATGGTGATGGCATTCAGAGGCTGGGTCCCCGCCACAACCTCCCCCCCCCCCCCTTGATTGAGTATATAATGTAGTATTTGTAGTTGTTAACATGAGACTGTACAGGAAGTGACCTTTGCTTTTGACATATGTTGCGATTAAGCGGATGTTGCGATTAACCGAAGTGCGATGAACTGGCGCGCGCAGTATTTGATGGAGAAATTAACGAAGTATTTGGTGTATTTGACTGTATTTGCGTATTTGATGAAATATTTGAGTATTTTACCGATTAATTTTGCTTTTATTATTGTTTGGTTTTCACGAACGCTTCAGTGCAACAAATGTTCGGGATGGTATCACTGTTGGCAGTGTAAAGAAATAAACTGCATTGAATGACAAAGTGTCAAGCATAAATTAGTGTTGTATCGCCGTCGTCCAATACTTATTGAATGTTTTGCGGCGATGCCGAAATTTTTAAAATGTTACAGAAATGATGTAATACACAAGAAATCCGCAATTAGCCATGCGAGATGCACTAGTTTGGCCCAAAAGTGGTTTAACATTATGCCTTGATAGTTATTGCCTACAACAAGTGTATTCTTATTTTCTAGAAACCTCAACGCCTTCTTTCCTTTCAAAACTTTTAAAGCGTCCTTCCTGTCGGTATCATACTCATTCATCAATGAAA
The DNA here is from genome assembly GCA_964019135.1 of Arenicola marina. NCBI lineage: Eukaryota > Metazoa > Annelida > Polychaeta > Arenicolidae > Arenicola > Arenicola marina. Next base: position 5,651,278 of record OZ025260.1, on the reverse strand, counting down.
ATGGCCGTCATATTGTCACCCTAAGCTTTAAATCTAATACACACACGTCTGTATTTACGGCTGGTGACTTTTGTCCTAATAATTTTCTTATGATTAAGGGGCAATTTTAACCCTAGTTCAATCTCATTTAATCAAACCTGGTTCCAATGCACCTTGTGTTTTGTGACGTATTTATTCCCTGTGGCCTGCCGATGTGAGCATGAGGTCGCCAAAGGTTCACACACCTCTCATGTATCTCTGTCAGTCAATTAATGGGGTAAGGGGGGGGAGAAGGGGGAGAGCAGGTGGTGTTAGGCGGGGGGGGGGGGGTCAGGGGGAGAGAGGGGGGGGAGCCCAGGGCCTAAACGGCTGCCAATATGCGGACTCACATAATGAGTACGTGCCTATATATCTTTCGTTGCGGAACCGCTACTCACCTAGAGTTCGGCTATCAAATTAGCCGAGATCCATCGCTTGAGCCGGCGGCTTGGTTAGTGGGAGAAGGGTGGGGGGGGGGAGGGGGGGGCGTGCATTGAGAGGTTTAATACATTTCGCGCATTAGGCGTTTGCCGACGTGATTTTCGCGGCCTAAAGACGCACATGCTACAGTTGATCCTTATGTTCACCGCGACAAAGGGATAGGTTCTGCTGAAAGCCTAGTCCCCAGAAGGTGCTGGTGAAAAGTGGATTAACTGTTCAGGTCAGTTATGTGCTGTAACTTGGCACATGGCGATAAGTATATTATATCTATGGCTGCAGCCAATACGGGCGCCAGGACGAGGGGAGTGGGGGTGTAAACCTGGCTATCATTGTTTTAAATCCACCGCAAAGCTATAATCTTTGGCACCTAAATTCTCACGTAGGTGCCCTGGATTTAGTTGGCTTAATTTAGTAGCACATAGCCCGTGACATGCCCCTGCAGCATGCATAATATGTCCTCATATTTTATATACAATGTGAAACGACAAGCTCTGATTCAGTGTAATGCGGACACGTTGACGGAGCAGTCATGATAGTCAGTGCGCACAGCCGGTTCTAGCATTGTTGGCAATAGTCAGTGCGCACAGCTGGTTCTGGCATTTTTGACGATACGTATAGTTTCCATATGCATCAGTTTGGCTGCAAAGTGTAATAGAAATTGCCGAGGTTTTGGTTTTTGTCGGTTACCTTCATGGACCAGTTTACCCATTCAAGCCTGCCTCTCATTACGTTACCCCGAAAACGGATTCCTCTTAGATCTGTTCAAGGTCAAAGAAATCGACCACGAAGGTCATCACCATGGGAATGCTCTTCCTTCTCATCCCCGTATGAACTTTGTTTTGGTCGGTCGAAGAAAAAGGCAGACTCCAGCGTAGTGACAATGGCTAGTTCACTGCTGAAGGGTACACATAGAGACCCATCGTCTGCCGCTCTTTGCCCGCGAAAAGGCAGACGACATGGATATAACCAATGGGAGACGCATTTGCACCGCAGGAATTACAGATGCAATCTCCCAAGTCTACGGTCGCCGGCGGGAAATAAACATCCCAGTGGTGTACAGGTACAGTGTGACCTTGAGGGGGGGTGGGGGGTGAGGGTGGCGTCTAATACTGCGAGAGCAAGCGGCATATTATTCTACACTTGTCTGCAGTGTCCAACAATGGAAGCACCTTTGTGGTCCTCATTAACACGATTGCACATGTTTCACTGATATGGTGTTTTCACGTCAAGACCTCATATGGCAGCAGTGAGTATTGGCAATTAGGCCAGTATCAATAGGATGCAACTTTCTTTGCATTCCTTAATTAGACTTGGCTTTAAATACAAATCTTATCCTGCGAGGTGAGGCCCCGGTCAAATACATTGGCTTCAAATGTGTCAGATATTAGGATATTAAACTGCGTCATTACAAACATGTTGGCGCTCCGATTTACTGTGTGCATCATCTAAAAATTGCGATAACTGATAGCGAACTATATCCTTCGTTCACCTGCTATGTGAGCTTAATTGAGTTGGGACCTGGTGGGAAGAGGTGGGGGGGAGGGGGGGGGGCGAATATATTGAGGGCGTAACCGGCAACAGAGATATAATACAACCCCTACCGGATTGAATAAAGCGAAGGCAGAGAGCGATTGTACATGAGAGTCGAGACTGAGAACGAGCCTAGATACAGGACATACCGAACAAGACACGCCGAGTGGTTGCTTATCTTAGACACTGTAGCCAGTAGGTCATATAGCGACAATGGCTACTCAGAGAGTAAATCCGTACTCTCTGGGAAAACATACATGAAATCTTTATCATGGACCACTGGAGCCTCAATCGCGGGTGGGCGAGGCAGGGAATGGGGGGGGGGGGGGGGGGCGGGGGGGGGTGCAACACCCATATGTCATATTAAAAGAGATTTTATGTGGCACGTGATGCCAATGGTGTTTGGTGTTTAGAGAGCGCACGCCATCCAATGTCGACCCCGCACCCCCACCCGGCTTCTGCAGAAACTTCATCCCCCCACCGCCCCCCTCCCACCCACATTCTCATTTTTTCACATATTTTTCATTTCAGTTATGCATTCAGACAGCAATTTATACCAGACGTATCAGTCGAGGAGGCAACAGGTAAAGGCTATGGGCATAACATTATTCGGTCATATATCTGTGTTTTCCAGCCATTGCTGCGGTTCAAACGAGCTGTGAAAACTATAGTGACCCTTCAGAAGGCAACGACCTCTAGCGGGTAAGTACTCACGGTTACGTCATATTAATTAAATAACGGTATGCCGTTCTTGTGCTGCTAGATTAAATGCCGCATTATACCAATCACCGTGAAACGTTCGAGATCAATTAAGGGGCTACATAAATGATATAAATCCATATTGAGCTATTTCCTAAGGACATATCCAGACACAAGTAAGGCAAAATACAGATACTAAAATAATCGCATAAGATAAGCTAAATCGCTTCAAGGTTAACATCATACTACTGATCCTCTTCGAATAGTTAATTGATGTTTTGTATGATGAAACAGCATATCAGTATCATATATATATATATATATGTATCAATATCCAATTTTGTACTATTCATGGCCCGATATAGCCTCACAGGATGAAAGTCCCGTTAAACCCTAACCAAATCAAGCAAACCAATTGAAATTAAATATGTGCAATAATGATGGGAAAAGTAAACGAAATGTTACAATAGAAACTGTATGAATGGAATTTGCGTTGGACAGTATAGCGATATATTCGCTTGATATATATTTCTGGTCTATCGAGGTTAAAGTATGCGATCAAAAACATATCCGGAAGTGAAAAAGAGTTATTGACATGATTTCGGTTTACCCAGGGTTGGGTTTTGGAAGTTTTCAACTATACCTGCAGCCAATAACAACAAGGGTTTATCCTGACAGCCGTGACCACGTGCGAAATGAGGCCAAGCTGCTGTCGTTCGCTCAGTACCAGGATGAGCTGCTCAACAACCGACGATCATACTACGGCGAGGGACTTACATTTGACCCCTATGTCTTCAAAGCTCACCAGGAGGTGGGAGTGCTTGCGTTCAGTTTAGAACATTGTGTTTTAGGCCGCTTATGTACACATAAATACTGCACTGGGCCAAGACACTTTTCCTGGCAATAAAATGGGGTTGTGTGAAACTTGCCTCAGATGCAGTGCCAGGGTTCGAACCCACGACCATTTGATCTGCAGCACAGCCTGCTTACCAGCTGACCTAGGGACGCTCATCCGTCCAGTTACGATATATAAAGATATCCTAATGTTATTTTGATTCAAGTATAGGTTGTGCAGAGGTCATGTTCCAGACTTGGGAAGTACATAAAAAACAGGCGGGTGTTCAAGCTACCCAGTGCAGCGTCGTTGCTTAGACGTAGGTGACAGCGGACTGCTAGGAAAACTACAATTCCAGCTAACCGAAATTATATTGTTTTTGTTAACAGAGGCAAAATAAAATCGTGTTGCTTCTGTTGCAGCTCTAAAGTGTTCTAAATCATTTATGTAACTTTTGTATACTCTTCACTCTAATAGGAACTAAGGGTCAAATCAAATGAATATGTATATTTTTTTATTAAACTTAATCGTGTAAAATATATAGTGATTTATATCACGTTTATTTGCTGCAGACACACATCAGCAACGAGGCAAAGACAATCTTGACGATGAATCCCAGCGAGAGGACCGAGGACCAGCTCCACCTGGTGCTCGTTTCTCTCAACCAGGCCGTCGAAGCCTTCAGTGAATTCCCGATAAACATGCAGGAGTCGCTTGTCAGGGTCGGCTGGTACGAACAGTAAGTAGGCGCGGGGGAAGTGTTCAACCGTCAAATCTCTTACAACATGCAGCAGTCCCGGGTCAGGGTCGGCTGGTACGAACCTTATGTAACTTCTGGGAAAGTGTTCAAACGTCAAATCTCTTGCGACATGCAGCAGTCCCTGGTCAGGGTCCGCTGGTACGAACCTAATGTAACATCTGGGGAAGTGTTCAAGCGTCAAATCTCTTGCGACATGCAGCAGTCCCTGGTCAGGGTCGGCTGGTACGAACCTAATGTAACATCTGGGGAAGTGTTCAAGCGTCAAATCTCTTGCGACATGCAGCAGTCCCTAGTCAGGGACGGTTGGTGGAGGCGAGATCGCGAGAACGTTGGAATGCGCGAGGCGATAAGCTGAGAATATGCACGAAGATTCGCGCGATCTGCCCTCGTGTATCCTCGCCTCACGTCTCCTCGCTTTGAAGATGGTAACATGCATCAGCACTGTTTAGTATAGGTAAAACCCGGAAGTTACGATTGAAGATTGATGCAAAATTCTCTCTCCGCTCGTTTTCCTCAGTCCTCTCCTCTGTTCTTCTCTCTCTCTCATTCCGGATCCTCTTGTAAGCTTGCGTAATTCCCCGAGCTCCCGCCTTCTACTCGGAATACCTCGGCACCATCAGAATTCGCCCTCCCTTCTGGGTACGCTGGTCACATGGATCCAGCTACGGTTCACTGGTAGACTTTATTGCTCAACCCACCCCCTGTGACAACCCTGGAACCACCAAACCCTCACACCTTTGAGGATTCCCTGGCTCCATCTGCAACAACCAGGGTATCTCCATGAGACGCGGAAATCAGGTGGTCTCGGGTTTTCCCGTGTAGAGGGCGGAAACCCGGGCTATTGCTGACAAGATGATTCAAAGCATGGAGACATAAGGCGAGAACGCGTGAAGCGAGAACGCGAGCTCAATCGCCTCGCCTCGCCTCGCCTCGCATCGCCTTGCGCATTGTCGCCTCGCGTATTCGCGCCTCGCGCCTTCTCGCGTTCTCGCATTCTCGCGTTCTCATCTCGCGCATTCTAGCGTTCTCGCGATCTCGTCTCAATTTGTGTCAGGCGAGAATGCGAGAACGCGAGTGGCACATATATGCTATGATAAAACCGCTTTCCGCGACTGCTGTGTGAATATAATTATATTGAACATAAACGGGTACATTATGATGAAATTATAACTTCCTTGAAGGTGATAATAGTCCAGTATCAGAGTATGTATGAACTTAAAATGAGCTAAATCTCTTCTGTCCTCTTTTAGCTTTGAATCCAAGAGGGTTATCATCCGCCAGGGACACACGGCAGACAACTTCTACTTCATCCTGTCTGGAGCAGGTCAGTCACCAGGCACAGTGTTGGGCACATACCAGGGGCGTATGCATGAATTGTTGAAAGGAGGGGCAAAACACATTGTTCCTCAAAAACGCGGAAAAAAGTGTATAACAGCCTGAGACGTAGGTGACCGTGGTGCACTTTAGGAACTATTTGCACACTTTATAATCATTGGTAAGATAAAGAAAGAACATTAACTACGAAGCTTGATGCATTGTAATATATAAGGAGAGGCCAGGGAGCACATAATTTAAAAAGAGGCTTGGGACACATATATACCTTAGGATCTGACCACCCCCCCCCCCCCACCTTTCTGGACAGGCCCAGGCATACGCACGTGGTCAAGTAGCTTAGATGTTAGGCTATTGTTATGACCGACTTGAGTAGTTGTCCTTAATTAATCTCCCTCGTGACTTTGGGTCATCCCGTTGCTCATTATGTGTAAGTTAATGTCCGAGGAACACGACATTACCGGATAATAATTGAGTCCGAGGGCGAAGCCCGAGGACCCATTGTTATCCGGTAATGTCGTTTTCCGAGGTCATTAACTTATGTAAAATCCACGTCCTTATGACTCAAAGCCACTACACTACAGAAAAATAATGTCGTGAGAAAACAATAGAGTGACGTCATCAGTGGATTTTACAGGTAGCTCATTCAGCTACTGTCGATTGCACTCTGCTTGGCCAGGATAGAGTAGTGGTTTCTTCTGTGCCAAAGTGGGCTTAACCGGGTTAAACAATCTGTTGATAGTGATACGAGAACCTTGCTAAATTAAGAGATTATTTAACGGAAATACCACAGGTCGCCTTAGCGGAGATATACGGGCTGAGAATGGTATGGAGTGCAAATACCATTCCTCCATACAAAATGTATCTTCTCAATCAAATATTACAACAACTTTACCCCCCCACCCTCTCCCCTTCCTCCACTCCCCCTCTCCCTTGTCCACCCCGGTCCCACGTCTACCCTCAGCCCTCTCAGGCCTGATGTTATAAGCGGCATTTTCAATGGAGTATTAATAGATCCACATAAATCATTTGGGATTTACAGAGAGACCGACACATTTTGGTTTCTATATATATTGGTAAGCGCATGTAGGCCTATATTCCGGTGGGTAACCCCTACTATGCCCTTATTTTTTTCCCATGGTGGGGAGGAGGGGAACGCGGGCGGGGTGGGAGACGGGGGAGATACACCAGATGAGCGACGGATACCGGTCGGGCGACCAAAGATCGCAGCGCCACCATGGCGACTGTCGGTGGAGATCGATACGTTTCCTCCGGATCTCTCCTTCGCGACAAATCGATGCCAGTCCAGTCGTCTGCAGTCCCGCCCCCACCCTCCCGTTTCTCCCTCCCTTCTCTTTCTGTCTCGCTCTGGCTCGCTCTGCACCTCCCCCCCCCCCCGCCCTCTCCTCACCCCCCACTCCCTGGCCTACCTGAACCGTCCGTGTGATCAGCCGCTGCGGGCCGTCCTCTCACAGATCAGTGGGTTAGCGCCCTGTATCTGCACTGCCCTGATAAGCACTACAAACAAGGGCTTGGGGCAGTTGTTTATCATCACTATCTGGGGGCTGACAGAGTTTACGGTGGCCACACTACTCCCAGACCCCGGAAGAATCGCCATATACAGGTATATATATGTAAATCGCTTGATTCATGATACAAACAATCGTCATGTGAGGTCTGTGGTTCCGTTCTACCCACCAGATCTGCCGTAACGACTCTTTATATTATTCATTGTAAGCGGTACCGTCATCGTTTGTATTTTAGCTCTGGTGACGATACTGCTGACAGACAAGAAGACCGGTGAGGCGCGGGCAAACACGGTAGCCATTTTGGGGAAAGGCAACAGCTTCGGGGTGAGTGAAACGTGACCGGTCTGCGTCAAACAGCGCTCACCTCCGTCGCTCATGGTCAGTGCTGTGTCCGTCCGTACACGGACACCGTATTGATTGGGTACTGATTGTGATCAACGGTGGTGAGCGCTCGTGGTCTGGGGCCGTATTCATAATTATCGACAATTAGGCTACGTCACTATACTTAGCGGCACGTGAAAGATTTCTCCAGCGATTATCGGGTTCAAGATACATAAGTAGTCACACAAGAAGTGGATTTTCTGAATAAGGAAGGGCTAAACATGTATTGAAGAGGATTATTTAATCATGAGCACCACCACAACGAGCTGATGAGGCTAAGACGAAAATGCACTTTTCGTGCGTAACTTACGAGGGGATTATGAATACGGCCCCTGCACAGTATTGTGCAGTAGCATCTATCCACTAAATGGTGACACATAGCCTCTCGCATGGAGTTAGGATTGGCACAATATTGATGTCGATGGGTCAAAAATAGTGGATGTTAAACGCTACGATTGCTTCTACTTTGTTTTTTCATTTAATCGAACAGGGTCACCTTTAACAAGAACAAAAACATATACACATATAAACATATACAAAAAAACGCACAGACCTAATGTTACATACAAAGAAACGGAAGCAAAAAAAGTACGAAACTAGACATATATATATATATGGGTCTCCTAGCTACAGTTATTCACATGTGAAAGAGGGGCCGGCCGGGTAGCTCAATGGGCTAGAGCGCTCGCCTTGAGTGCTCTGGTCACCTGAGAGCCTAACGGCACGTGGATCGATGCTTCGAGCCTCGCTGTAGCCATGGCTGTGTGGAGCATAAAGCTCCCATGTCCTTCTTCGAAAAGAGTAGGGGGTTGCCCCCGGGGACATGGTTTCACTCTGCCTGCCTTCTCCCATTGATGCGATATGACCAAAAGTGGTTAAAGCTCTCAACATTTGAGAGGAAAATTAAAACCTATTGGATGCCACAATGTAATCGTGTGCAGAACCAAATAACATCTCGTGGTCACAGAGTGGCAGATCAGGGGACCCATAAAGTAAGGCATGTTCCAAAATAAATTTTGTGTCAGCTTGTATGGATAGCCGCGATACATTGTGAAACAAGGTAACTCGATATTTATTACTACTATATGTCTTTCTCTTCACCTTCGATTAAGGTTGGAATCATTGCAGCGACTCATTACGTATTTTGTTCAAATTAATATCGCACGGACAAATCGCATTTATACATTGCCCTTGTCAACATTGTTCGCGTGTACCTCGACGGTCAGAGCTTTTCATTATCAAACTTTTTCACATTTTCAATTACATTCAGTTTGTAACCGGTTATTAAGCTTTCTTTGTTGAAACCATAGAACTGCACATTTTTATAAATGTGGATCTTTTATGAGCTGTAAATAGCTGACCTTGAACTGCTAACCGTTGACCTTCAGCCGTACATTGTTGATCATATCTTAATCGATAACCTTCTCCCCTTAATCGTCTTGTTGACCTTCATGTTGACCTTTATCTTGTTGACCTTCATCTTGTTGACCTTCACCTTGTTGACCTTCATCTTGTGGATCTTCATCTTGTTGACCTTCATCTTGTTGACCTTCAACAATAAACGTTGACCTTCAACAATAAACGTTGACCTTTTACTGCTAAAGTTGCATCTTTCCCGCCAAAACTAAAGCCGTCAAGATACAAATAAAAATCAGTCCTTGAATCATCCAAGATTTCTTTTTTCTATATTCCTCGCATACCAGACTGCCAAATGGAGTCTCTTAGCCTTGCCCGTGATATCAATTAACCACAGGTTTTCAATTTAGTGGTTAACGTCATCAGTTTGTGTGCTTCGCGATCCGTTGTTATAAATAGCAGTGTCGCGACAGAGTTCTGTGGTGTCCCGGGATACGTTTTCTACATCCCAGCCGAAACGACGATGTTTATTAGATTTCTGAATTTATAGAATGAAACAACCGAGTTTTCTGCAAATTGCTATATCTGTGATATAGTTCGAGAGCACGATATGCAACTTTAATAAATTACCTTCCTTCGTTGCGACTATTGACCTTTGACATTTCGAATGATTGACCTTCCCGGGTTTGACCTTGACCTTGACCTTCAGGAGTTGGCTCTGATGCATGGTGCTAAGCGCAGTGCCACGGTGACGTGCAAGGATGACGTGGAGTTGTTAGCGGTGGGTCGTGAGGATTTCATTGACATCTTCATGCACGTGGAGAAGGACAAGGAACCCGAGCACATCCACTTCCTGCGCCAGGTGGACATCCTGGGGGGATGGCCCATCCACAAACTGCCCTACAACGACCCCAAGGTCTGCCTCTTCACCTACTTCAGGTCGGTCTGGTGTTCTCTCTGTTGTTTACAATGCGTCAAATATGATGTCAGGTCAACGGAGGGCGACGACAGGTTGAAACAAGTTTCCTTGGGTCATACGCAACCTTAGCAGACACGTTATTTATATATAGCGGCAGAATGAATAATGGAAATATATAAACAAAAATTATCTTGATTTTTAATTTACTATTATAAAAATATTATTATGATATAATAACTTTAATTTGATCAATTACCAATTGCATAGCGTTGAGTGTTCCCAATATGAGTAATGACACGCAATCAATCGGTTGACTAACGCGCCGGACTACGACGCTAATAAACTTAATTGACATTGATGCGAATTTTCGGTTTTTAGGCGGGGCACGGTGATGTGCCGCGACAGTAACAAGGCTGAATGGATCTATATCATTAAGAGCGGCTCATGCCAAGTGCTCAAGTCACTACAGGAGACCCGACCTAACATCGTGGGATTGGCGCAGGCCGAGTACCGACCACTCGACGACAACAAACGTCAGTGCCTCTCAGTTCATGCTACGGGAGAACTGAATATTGATTTTGCAGTTGGAAAGCAGGCATTGCCAATAGAAATTGCTCATGCTTCGCTTATCGATGATTGATGGAGTGGGATGGGTTGGGTTACAACTTTTCGCAACCGTAGCATTTGTAGAATGAAACGAACTTATACTCCATTTATTTTGAAGCGAATGAGAAGTGACAGCATTGCCAACTTGCACCCCATTTCCTAAATCGGCCAATCGGCCAACAGATGTCTGTGTTTTGGGCCATTGGTGTGCACAGAAAGGCTCAGCTGGGGCAAAAAACATCTATGGATAATGAAATGGGGTTAGATAAGACATGTCCCGAAACAGGTGACAGTGCGCGAACGACCTATGGATGTACAGCTTAGCATCTGCGCTAAGGCAGCTCAGGCGGTCAATCAATATGATCTAGAGTATCAAGTATTAATGCATTAATGATTATAGTGTTAGTCAGTGAAACCTAGGAGGGCGGGGCAAGCATTTAAACACTTCTCAGTGAAGTGTTTTTAATCGTATTCGTGTTTTTTTTCGCATGCTTCAGTTTTACATCCCCCGACCACTTCGCGGTCGCTATGCCGACCACACGCCGCGGGGTCGCTCGGTGACTCGAACGCCAGTCTGACAACCGTGTGTGACGTCACGTCACCAAGGGAGATGTCCCGCAGAGAGAGACAGGAAATGACGACATACTCCAAAGGCCTGCCTCCTATACACCGGCGATCTACAGAGGAGAGTAAGTTACCGGAGTCCCTTCGCTGAATGTATGCAAATTGCGTGCGTTGTTTGAAGTAATATGAGGTAAACTAAGCGTTAGTTTTTTGCTTGCCGGATATATAAGGATATCAACGTACTCACTGAAGAAATTACCCCTATGGACGCGGACGTTCGTACGTCGAACTGTTGTGTCGTATGTCGAAAGACCCTCATGAACCGTTGGTAAGCGTGATGAACGTCAGATGAAAGCTCTGAGGCCCCCAGGGAGCTCAGGAAATGGCGTACATATTAAGTGTGCTGAGACCCACAAGTCCCGCGCCAGTATCCTTCATTACGTGAGGCGTATTGACCCGTATTAAACTCATATGTGCACAAAGCTGGCCATAAGCACCACTACATCCGGGTACGCATCATTCAGTTTACCGCTCCCTGAGCTTCCTATTTGATCTGTCTGCGTCGCCCTCCCATCCCGATGGCTTCCGGATATATAACGTTTGAATCGTCCCTACGATCCAGTCGAGCAGCTTCTGGAGCAGCACCGAATCACTCTGGATCGCATTTACCATGACAAGCACGACCAGGACGCCTCACAGCGAGTCCGGATCCGGGACAAGGACCAGGAGTCCGGCGGTCAGCAGACTGTCTTTGTTCAGATCCAGAAGCTTGGATCCAAGGAGACATTCGTGAGTGAAATGTCTACATTTGTGCGGGATACAGATCCCATATCTTTCTTAGCAAAAAGCGCCAAATGGGAACGGTCAAAGAGAGAAGAGAGGATCAGGGGCGAATCCAGGAATTTGAAAAGAGGGGGGGGTCCAAACTTGCGACTGGGGAGGGACCTGTGGACAAAATTGCGACCGGGGGCCAATTGTTTGACGACAGGGAGGGCGGGGGGCGTCCACGCCGATTCAGATAGCGTTCTTCTTCAAAAGGGTGGGGGGGCGGGGTCCACGCCTGAGATGGCCTGAATTTTGCATGAAAAACATTCGTCGTCTAAAAGGGGATCCGCGCATGGAGGGCCCATGTCTTCGAAAGTAACCCCCTACACTTTGCGAGACTGTCGCATCTACCATGTTTAATTCAGTTCGCATTTCAGTCAAAACATTCTGTAAGGTAAAATATTGTTACATTGAAGTCAATTTTGTTCGACCGTATACGAAAGAGACACTGTATATTTTATGATTGACCTGCAATTACGACAAATCCGAGGCACACAGAACCCCTTATAATGTGTGTATCCTAGCATTGGTATAGGTAAAGGATTTTATAAGCTAATTATAGGTGATTTTATAAGGTAATTTTATAGGTAATTATAAGTAATTTTATGGGTAATTATAGATCATGTTGCTTATAAAATACTTAAAATATCCGAAAGACATATACGTTAATAACAGTCAATAACATATATCTGTTTATTTGTCCATCCGCCATTTTTTTTGCTCTCAGGGCTTGGAACACGTGGCCTTTAGCCTGATGGGGGGCTGCACCACAGTCAGCCTCGTTTCCGATGGTGCCGAGGCCATCCTCATCAACAAAAGATTCTTCCTGCAACATCTTTCAGACGACATGCGCAAAAAGCTGCGCGTAACGGTACATATAGACCGTCTCTTCCGTCCAAGCGTTAAAGTGTGTCATGTCAATTAAAAAAAACAGATGTAGCAGTTGTACGAATCTAAAAGCAACCTAACTGATGCCTTCTGGGCCAGGCACCACTACATATATGTATATATATATATGTACTTGATATCGAAATCGTATGTATGTTCAGGTCAATAAACAATTATTCATATTCTTGTAAGGTGATATATCAAGGACACTTTGCATGACATACTCAGGCTTTATTTGCTACGCTTATGAATAATTACGACGCCATTTCAACTTCCATTGTCTCCCTCAGATTCAGCCATACCCGTCAGAGGAGAGTCTACAGCAGAAACTACAGAACAAGTCTAACTGGGACGCCTTCAAGACCATGACGGTCAATGACCACGTGCTCTTCAGTAAATTTGTTCACGATTCGCTCTACTTCTGAGGCCGATGATGCTATTGGAGGACCCACGTGACCGTGACAGAGACTGAATCGGTGTTAGGCAGAATAAGGCGCAAGGACAATGCGGTATTAATATCTCTGCCATTAAGGGATATATATTGCAAACTGCAGGATAATAAGTGCATAAAGGGTGCATTTAGCATACCTGTGATATATATATATATATTTCAAGCAAGTGTGAACGTGTGAGCGGATGCTTCCATCAATCTCATCCACCGTATTATCTTTAGGACAGCTCATCCATCGCTTTATCTTTATGACAGCTCATCCATCGCTTTATCTTTATGACAGCTCATCCATCGCTTTATCTTTAGGACAGCTCATCCATTGTTTTACCTTTAGGACAGCTCATCCATTGTTTAACCTTTAGGACAGCTCATCCATCGCTTTATCTTTAGGACAGCTCATCCATCGCTTTATCTTTAGGACAGCTCATCCATCGCTTTACCTTTAGGACAGCTCATCCATCGCTTTATCTTTAGGACAGCTCATCCACTGTTTTACCTTTAGGACAGCTCATCCATTGTTTTACCTTTAGGACAGCTCATCTATCGCTTTATCTTTAGGACAGCTCATCCATCGCTTTATCTTTAGGACAGCTCATCCATCGCTTTATCTTTAGGACAGCTCATCCATCGTTTTACCTTTAGGACAGCTCATCCATTGTTTTACCTATAGGACAGCTCATCCATCGCTTTATCTTTAGGACAGCTCATCCATCGCTTTATCTTTAGGACAGTTCATCCATCGCTTTATTTTTAGAACAGTTCATCTATTGTTTTCTGTGTAATCTCTGCCCCGGTGGTTGACAGGTTGTTTCTTGTAGACACATTGGGCGCATATAGATAGGCTTTCCAACAAACATGACGGTAATGGCCCGGTATCGGCAATTTTCGATACAGGGCCAGTACTGAATGATAGTAAAGGCCCGGTACAGGCCCAGAACTACATGATAGTAAAGGCCCTGTACAGGCCCAGTACTATACATGATAGTAAAGGCCAGGTACAGGCCCAGTACTACAGGGTAGTAAAGGCCCGGTACAGGCCCAGTACTGAATGATAGTAAAGGCCCGGTACAGGCCCAGTACTGAATGATAGTAAAGGCCCGGTACATGCCCAGTACTACGTATTAGATTAGGAATGAGTTGTAGGTCGTTATTGGGATTGAAGAACTTCCGGACGTAGCTGAGAAGTTGTGAGATCCCAATAAGGACCTACATCTCATTCCTTATATGGCTTAATGTTTATTTCTATTGTTTCCTCCGAGGAGGCGGCGTTGGCATAGAGTATGTGAGCGAGGAGTCATTATTGTGACAGAACTATAATGACCCACTCTGAGAAAATAATGACCTCCTGCTCATGGTCCACAGGTCCTCACCGGCAAAACACGACTCCGAGGAAACAACAGAAGTATGCATTAAAGGATAGTAAAGGCCCGGTACAGGTCCAATCGCGAAACATATTATCATTCAAGATCGTCCGATGGCAGGACATGAACCGTTCATAATTTACAGCCTCACGTAGCGGGTAAGTGAGCAGATCAGCCGGAAGTAGCGATACCTAGTAGAGAATGATCCGTTGTTCATACAGTAAAAGCTCAAACATCGTCTTTAGTATTGGTTAAGCACGCGAGCAGGCGTGCGGAAGGTAGGCCGTTCGAAACCAGCCGGCGATACAGGCATAGGCTATGGTTGGTTTGTTTGTTGTTTCTTCTAATAAATGAGTGACACTCCATAGAAGACCATCACAAATGTTGGGGGGTAGTACAGTCAGGCCGCGGATGACTCCGGATCGCAAAGAAGGGGAACGAGCGAACAGGTGGTACAGCTGACTGCCGCCAAGAACAGGATAGCCCTACTTTTCCTCTGGTAACTTGTATTGATTGGTATTGACGTCCATTGCCGTACGTAGGATTCAATTAAAAAACGAATTAAAACATGTTCTACTGATATGGTTTTCTTTGTTTAATTTAACATACACACTGCTCTGTGAAAATGCCTAGTGCTATACCGGGCCAATTCCGAATACTGTACCGGGCCAATGCCGCAAACTGTACCGGGCCAATGCCGCAAACTGTACCGGGCCAATTCCGAATAGTGTACCGGGCCAATACCGCTTACTGTACCGGGCCACTGACGCTCTTGTACAGGGCTGTACCGGGCCAATGACGCTCTGGTACAGGGTCAGTAATGGGCCACCACCTGCACACATTACTGGCCCATTACACCACCAGTGTGCAAAATGGTACAGGGTCAGTACTGTGTGCCGGTAATGGGCCAATAAAATTCGATACTGGCTGAGTGTACTGGCCAGTGCCGGGAGATTACATTCATGTTTCCTGGGTTAGACAATGTCCCGATGAATAGTTATGGATGGCACACACGTGGGCGCTTGTGGTGGGTGGGGCGCCATCCAGAAGTGAATTTACCATTGCTCTAATGGCCTAGCTATATGTGTGGACCAATTAAAGGTATGACAGGTGTTGTATGACAGTGGAACACCTTGTGTGGACTAGCGAGCGTGGAACAGCGTGTGTGGAATAGCGAGCGTGGAACAGCGTGTGTGGACTAGCGAGCGTGGAACAACGTGTGTAGAATAGCGAGCGTGGAACAACGTGTGTAGCATACCGAGCGTGGAACACTTTGTGTGGACTAGCGAACTTGGAACACCTTGTGTGGACTAGCGAGCGTGGAACACCTTGTGTGGAAGAGCGAGCGTGGAACACCTTGTGTGAAATAGCGAGCGTGGAACACCATGTGTGGACTAGCGAGCGTGGAACACCGTGTGTGGAATAGCGAGCGTGGAACACCGTGTGTGGACTAGCGAGCGTGGAACAGCGTGTGTGGAATAGCGAGCGTGGAACACCGTGTGTGGACTAGCGAGCGTGGAACAGCGTGTGTGGACTAGCGAGCGTGGAACACCTTGTGTGGACTAGCGAGCATGGAACACCGTGTGTGGAAGAGCGAGCGTGGAACACCTTGTGTGAAATAGCGAGCGTGGAACACCGTGTGTGGACTAGCGAGCGTGGAACAGCGTGTGTGGACTAGCGAGCGTGGAACACCTTGTGTGGACTAGCGAGCGTGGAACACCGTGTGTGGAAGAGCGAGCGTGGAACACCTTGTGTGAAATAGCGAGCGTGGAACAACGTGTGTAGAATACCGAGCGTGGAACACTTTGTGTGGACTAGCGAACTTGGAACACCTTGTGTGGACTAGCGAGCGTGGAACACCTTGTGTGGAAGAGCGAGCGTGGAACACCTTGTGTGAAATAGCGAGCGTGGAACACCGTGTGTGGACTAGCGAGCGTGGAACACCGTGTGTGGACTAGCGAGCGTGGAACAGCGTGTGTGGAATAGCGAGCGTGGAACAACGTGTGTAGAATAGCGAGCGTGGAACACCTTGTGTGGACTAGCGAGCGTGGAACACCTTGTGTGGACTAGCGAGCGTGGAACACCGTGTGTGGAAGAGCGAGCGTGGAACACCTTGTGTGAAATAGCGAGCGTGGAACACCGTGTGTGGACTAGCGAGCGTGGAACAACGTGTGTAGAATAGCGAGCGTGGAACACCTTGTGTGGACTAGCGAGCGTGGAACACCTTGTGTGGACTAGCGAGCGTGGAACACCGTGTGTGGAATAGCGAGCGTGGAACACCGTGTGTGGAATAGCGAGCGTGGAACACCGTGTGTGGAATAGCGAGCGTGGAACAGCGTATGAGGAATAGCGAGCCTGAAACACGTGCGTTGAGATACAGTAATTTGTTGGTTAACTTTAAAGCCTTAGCGTTTAGCGTTAAATGTGACATTATGAGTAGCTGGACTGTCCATGTGATCGATGAATTTTGGTTAGAACATCAAACATCATTATCACTAAGTAAACGAACGATAGTCATAGTCATAGTCATGAAGACATGTCCTGTGTCTTTGAGACAAGCTCGCCGCACCACACACGGCTCGCGGGCTCAATAAATCACACTCAGATCATATGTTAACAAAACTTTGCTTTTAATATATTTTTTAATATATTGGCCAGTTATTCATCATTTTTCATTTATATTTTTTGACAGCTTGACAGCTCTTGGTCCTATTTAATGATCGAGTGTATATATGTAAATCAAAAATTCGGTGACAACGACGATAATTATACACATATTTCAATGCGTCGATAGTTACTACATTCATTTCGCACAGAACAACCACATATAGGGTATTAGTTGGAGCTCTACACTAAGGATTAATATTATTCTCGAAGCTTGGAATGCGTTTAATGCAGTTCTCGTCACTCTGCAGATACACTTTAAGGTTGTAACACATATGAAAGTATAAGATATATATAAGCAAAGCATGTAGCTGAAATGAGATAACTTTGTGTTATATTGCGGTCGTTGATGGAAGTCCATCCAAGGCGGTACCGTTGTGCAGGAAGTTGTTTATGACGTGTTTCCGGTACGACCGCCAATTGACCTCTGACTGAAGGTTATCCTGCAGGGCGTCTTCTGTCGGATAACGCTGTCGATGCTCCCTCACATAGCGCTCGACTTTCTCGCTTGCGTGCTTCAGAAATATCCTCTTCGACAGGAGGATCAGCTCAGCTCCGTTACTCGTCTGCAAAGGTCAAAGTTCAGATATTAGAAGCGAAGATCTTGCAATTTTTTTTCCAAGCTCAAGTCCGCCAAAAATGACGTGATCTTTACGAGTTTCTTCTTTGTTGCACCGTAAGATTACATATATATCATTAGATATGGCTCACGGGCGAATAAGGAATGACGATTAAATGCTGGTTCCCATTCCGCAGCGTGTACGAACCAGACCGAAAATGAGATGCTTATTAGGTCATTGGAACGATTCATGGCGTATATCTTGGATGCAACTCACCAACGTGACAGATGTAGGCTGCACATCACAAGGGTCGTTTTCCAATTTCAAATCTTCTAATCCCTGGCATAGGAGATATGAGACTCACGTGAACAACACGGTTTAATGTTTAACATTTAGTGTTCACCCTTTATTGTATGATCTTATTGCACTATAAGCAAATTAGCATATTTTAATTAATTAAATGTATGTATTTTATGTTATGTCTTTGTCATGTTTGTTGAGGTGACCCTGCTAGATGTCAATCCTTTTCCGGGGACCCTCGTTAAATAAATGATGAAAACACATGCATAACTTTCTAATGAATATCATTTTAACAAAATCTTGTCTTGCGCAACTGAATTACTCGTCCATGAATTGTAAATAGGGTATAACAGACAGAGATGAAATGAAGCCTTATTAAGAGTGTATTTAGTGTGTGTCATCAGATCCAGGATTTAATTAAACCGGTAATAACACACTGCTGGGCGGAGGATACCTTTGTAGTACACATTAGTAACACTCACAAATGCCTGTCCAGGCACCAGTTTCTTCAGCTCTATGAAGCACGCTGAGGGTTGAACTTCGTCTTTGTCTGATACTCTGGGACGTTCTTTGACTTTTGATCCACTATCGTTGCTTCTGTGATGCGGCCTCGACATCTAAACGACAGTATCTTGATTAGCAGCCGTGAGCAAGGTCAATACGCGCCTTCCCGCACTGCCACACACCCACGTTATAGCCGACACGTATGTCCAGGTTTGACGTATTGCCAGATCTGTCGTAATCTGTCACCTCACAATGCTTCCTTAATATTCCCTGCCATGTTAATTCGCTTTAATTATTGTATAAGCATAGTATTGTATGACAAGCTACAGTGTGAAGATGCATCAGGAATGCGAAAGGCTTGCAAGCCTATTTGGCATGAACCACGGGCTGCTGGGAGCGTCATGAAATTGGATAATTATCAACTACTGGCTAAAGTTATATTCGTGTTATCTGTCAGATCGATGCCTATTATAAACTTCCATTATTAACTATCCAGGAGAAAATTTCCTTGCATCACGTGACTCACTCAGTTCATATATTCTGCGAATATTGTTCTTATGCATTAAGACAGATCTGGCATTACGTCAAACCTGGAGCGCACATATGTATAATATTGTAATAGTATGGCTGTGGCGTTGTTTCTCTCACCCGAGAACGAGGCCACATCTTGCTTGGGGAGTATCCCGGTCTGTTGTCGCCGACTTTCTTCGACCTGTGGACCGGACCATCTGGTTGTCCGGGAGTGACGTCACCAGTAGCGTCTACTGTCTCAGACTGAAACATATTGTGACCGTTATCACTGACATGACGGCATATAACATGCCATCGACACGAAAGATATCAGCGATACTTCATTTTGGCAACGTCACTCATAGATCAATTTATGCTGTATTGTTTCTGAATCAGGATTAAATCGTTTGCATTTCCCCGCTGCTTTTCCTGTGAACGCTAAACATCGATGTGACTGGTTAAGCCCTATTATTATGGATAAGTCAGTGTGTTAAATAGTTAATCAGGAGAACTTATAGTATTTGATAGTAATAATGACCGACTGATTCACCAGCCTTGGACCGATAATTAACTAAATGATGTCAGCCCAATAAAACTGGCAAATGCCCTGCGGCCCTACTTTGTTAAAATATTAATTTTACAAGCATAGCTCACATGCAGCTCAATGGCTGTGATGCCGTCACATCCGGGTTTTCCGTTGGTACCTGGTGGCTCCCCCTGCCAGGCGCCAGAGAGCGCGGGCAACCACGTGACCGGGGCGGGCGACTGCGTGTCTGTGTTCAAAGTATCGAATAAACAAAGAACGTTTAACCTATCAGCTGTGACACATTGACTCCTAATTAATATTGAATGACCATTTTAGTGATTAGGTCAGACCTGGGGTTGAATCGTACAACAAAGAGTGACCTGAACTCCTGTCCGTTTTTTTAAAGCTAATGAAGGCAGACAAAGAACGGATTTAGTAAAGCGGCAGACGATCATATAGGCCTACATATGTCTCCTCCATCCATTACCAAACCACGGCCAAACCGCTATACCACTACATCAAAGAGGTAACTGGTGCGGAACCCTGCGCGACCAGTTACCAAGTCATGGAACAGTGGCGTTGAACCTGAGGTTTGCGTTTGTTTGGAGACCAGCAATATCGCACAGGGCTATCTGGGATGCGTTATGACACTAGGGCCGCGGTAACTCAATCGATGAATGGATGCCACGTAACACAAGTATTTCACAATCATACCCTACATCGGAGTAGACAATTTCAACGTTAGACTTATGTGCCCAAAGAGCTTTAATAATAAGCGTGGATCTATTTTGAGCTTAATGGATGCATCAAACAGACAAAATTAATGAACATACACAAACCAGTAATTACATCTTCCAACATGGCTAAAAATACCACCTGACTCTGCAAACAAAGTACCATATTCCTGATGGCTGCAGGTGTGGTACATTATCTTTGTCCACATGGCATATTTTATGACTTCTATCACGAATTACGCAACTGTGAAACCCAATTTACCCGGTTAAATACGGGTTACAATATGAGTACAGGTCACACGAGTGAATCTGGTGAAATCACGCACATCAGATGACAATTTATAGTGCAGAACGTCAGTGACCTCAATTTGAGCTCGAGATGGCAATGTCTGACCTATGGCGTCAATGTCTGCGGTCCGGATTTTGGGGAGCTGCAGTCGTTCTGGAGTGGTCATCCGGACTTTCGCCGGACGTGGTCGGACACTCTGGAGCCTCTTCAGGACAGTGCACGACCCCTGGCGGTGAACCATCACACTTTAGCGGACTTTTTAATAAATGCAACTGAAACACTCAACAGATACATTAGTGACAGGATACCTTTAGTAGTGACAGGATACCTTTAGTAATGACAGGATATCTTTAGTAATGACAGGATACCTTTAGTAGTGACAGGATACCTTTAGTAGTGACAGGATACCTTTAGTAGTGACATGATACCTCTAGTAGTGACAGGATACATTTGGTAGTGACAGGATATCTTTAGTAATGACAGGATGCCTTTAGTAGTGACAGGATACCTCTAGTAGTGACAGGATACATTTCGTAGTGGCAGGATATCTTTAGTAATGACAGGATACCTTTAGTAGTGACAGGATACCTTTAGTAGTGACAGGATAGCTTTAGTATTGACAGGATACCTCTAGTAGTGACAGGATACATTTCGTAGTGACAGGATATCTTTAGTAATGACAGGATACCTTTAGTAGTGACAGGATACCTCTAGTAGTGACAGGATACATTTCGTAGTGACAGGGTACCTTTAGTAATGACAGGATACCTTTAGTAGTGACAGGATACCTTTAGTAGTGACAGGATACCTTTAGTAGTGACAGGATACCTTTAGTAGTGACAGGATATCTTTAGTAATGACAGGATACCTTTAGTAGTGACAGGATACCTTTAGTAGTGACAGGATACCTTTAGTAATGACAGGATACCTCTAGTAGTGACAGGATACATTTGGTAGTGACATGATATCTTTAGTAGTGACAGGATACCTTTAGTAGTGACAGGATACCTTTAGTAGTGACAGGATACCTTTAGTAGTGACAGGATACCTTTAGTAGTGACAGGATACCTCTAGTAGTGACAGGATACCTCTAGTAGTGACCGGATACCTTTAGTAGTGACAGGATACCTCTAGTAGTGACAGGATACCTTTAGTAGTGACATGATACCTTTAGTAGTGACAGGATACCTCTAGTAGTGACAGGATACCTCTAGTAGTGACAGGATACATTTGGTAGTGACAGGATACCTTTAGTAGTGACAGGATACCTTTGGTAGTGACAGGATACCTTTAGTAGTGACAGGATACCTTTAGTAGTGACAGGATACCTCTAGTACTGACAGGATACATTTGGTAGTGATAGGATATCTTTAGTAATGACAGGATACCTTTAGTAGTGACAGGATACCTTTAGTAGTGACAGGATACCTTTAGTAGTGACAGGATACCTCTAGTAGTGACAGGATACATTTGGTAGTGACAGGATACCTTTAGTAGTGACAAGATACTTCTAGTAGTGACAGGATACCTTTAGTAGTGACAGGATACCTTTAGTAGTGACAGGATACCTTTAGTAGTGACAGGATACCTCTAGTAGTGACATGATACATTTGGTAGTGACAGGATACCTTTAGTAGTGACAGGATACCTTCAGTAGTGACAGGATACCTCTAGTAGTGACAGGATACATTTGGTAGTGACATGATATCTTTAGTAGTGACAGGATACCTTTAGTAGTGACAGGATACCTTTAGTAGTGACAGGATACCTTTAGTAGTGACAGGATACCTTTAGTAGTGACAGGATACCTCTAGTAGTGACAGGATACCTCTAGTAGTGACAGGATACCTCTAGTAGTGACAGGATACCTTTAGTAGTGACAGGATACTTTTAGTAGTGACAGGATACCTCTAGTAGTGACAGGATACCTTTAGTAGTGACAGGATACCTTTAGTAGTGACAGGATACCTTTAGTAGTGACAGGATATCTTTAGTAATGACAGGATACCTTTAGTAGTGACAGGATACCTTTAGTAATGACAGGATACCTTTAGTAGTGACAGGATACCTTTAGTAGTGACAGGATACCTCTAGTAGTGACAGGATACATTTGGTAGTGACAGGATATCTTTAGTAATGACAGGATACCTTTAGTAGTGACAGGATACCTCTAGTAGTGACAGGATACCTTTAGTAGTGACAGGATACCTTTAGTAGTGACAGGATACCTCTAGTAGTGACAGGATACATTTGGTAGTGACAGGATACCTTTAGTAGTGACAGGATACCTTTGGTAGTGACAGGATACCTTTAGTAGTGACAGGATACCTTTAGTAGTGACAGGATACCTTTAGTAGTGACAGGATACCTTTAGTAGTGACAGGATACCTCTAGTACTGACAGGATACATTTGGTAGTGACAGGATATCTTTAGTAATGACAGGATACCTTTAGTAGTGACAGGATACCTTTAGTAGTGACAGGATACCTTTGGTAGTGACAGGATACCTTTAGTAGTGACAGGATACCTTTAGTAGTGACAGGATACCTCTAGTACTGACAGGATACATTTGGTAGTGACAGGATACCTTTAGTAGTGACAGGATACCTTTAGTAGTGACAGGATACCTTTAGTAGTGACAGGATACCTTTAGTAGTGCCAGGATACCTCTAGTAGTGACAGGATACCTTTAGTAGTGACAGGATACCTTTAATAGTGACAGGATACCTTTGGTAGTGACAGAATACCTTTAGTAGTGACAGGATTCCTCAGGCAGCATATACTTCTCACAATCGTATGTATAAATGATGCACTGATGTCCGTGGCAGCGATGGAAACTCAACAAGCACTCGATATCGACCTAGCAAACTAATCTAATCACTTACCGACTTCACGATATAAATCCACTCAGTGCATCTGCTGTCGGCTACCACAACAGCCCCGCGTCTGTAATCAGGGTTAATGTAATAAACGCTAACTGGGGTTTATGAAGGCCACCCAGCCACCCTGTCATGTTCAGATCTGCGAGTCCCAAATTATCTGATATAAATATAAACGAATATATATCGGCATCGGATCAAGAGATATATTATTATGAAATTATGAAACAATAAAATGTATAGACTTACCTAAAGTAGTTAAAGAGACACCAGTCCTTGTTTTCACGGAGGACTTCCACCGGCCAGTGCTTGAGGAAACTGACGCGCCTGTCGCGAGCAGACGACACGAAATGTCGAATTATGGACGCACCATTAAGATCATTTCAACTTTTAATCAGACGTTCGACAACTGCACGAATTAAACTTGTTGCCAAGAAAGCATTCAAGGAATGTGGATGGATTAGATATTCACTTGGGTTGCACCATGTCGGTAAATATAAGCTTGGCTCATAACGAGTCAATCTATCGGTACGGCCGAGAGGCACCTTACATTAGGTTACGCCATATAGACATAATTACATGAGTACACCGCCGGTATTACAATAATCCCACTCACTAATCCAACTCTCTATGACTAACTTATCCAACTCCAACTCTCCAATATATGATCGATATTTCGTCATCAGTCATTCCCCACACTGCTTGTTGTGTTTGTTACATATGCGGCGGCATGAACTTGGAGTCCCGGGTATTAGTGACCAAAGTGGATGAGAGTGCAGGGGTATGGGGTTCAGGCCTGCCGGGGAAGCCTCACTCGTGTTGGAACGCCAACAGGAAACTATCCATGAAACTGCCACGATGGTCGCTTCCACGTCATCTACCCCGCAATGCTGCTCTAAATCCCGGGGTTATACTGTGATTTAGAGGTGAGCTATGGTAACAAAACGGCGTTAAATGGTGTAAAAGAAGGAATTGTTTTGACGTCATTCAATGAACCTTAAACCTTATTTTCCTTTGGCTGGGGTGGTTTATGTATTACCTGAGATGGCTGATGTGTTACCTGAGGGGGTTGATGTGTTACCTGAAGGGGCTGATGTGTTACCTGAGGGGGCTGATGCGTTACCTGAGGTGGCTGAGGTGTTACCTGAGGTGGCTGAGGTGTTACCTAAGGTGGCTGATGTGTTACCTGAGGTGGCTGATGTGTTACCTGAGGTGGTTGATGTGTTACCTAAGGTGGCTGATGTGTTACCTAAGGTGGCTGATGTGTTACATGAGGAGGCTGATGTGTTACCTAAGGTGGCTGATGTGTTACCTAAGGTGGCTGATGTGTTACATGAGGTGGTTGAAGTGTTACCTAAGGTGGCTGATGTGTTACATGAGGTACCTGATGTGTTACCTCGGGTGGCTCATATGCTACCTAAGGTGGCTGATGTGTTACCTGAGGTGGCTGATGTGTTACCTGAGGTGGTTGATGTGTTACCTAAGGTGGCTGATGTGTTACATGAGGTAGCTGATGTGTTACCTGAGGTGGCTGATGTGTTACATGAGGTAGCTGATGTGTTACCTGAGGTGGCTGATGTGTTACATGAGGTGGTTGATGTGTTACCTAAGGTAGCTGATGTGTTACCTAAGGTGGCTGATGTGTTACATGAGGTGGCTGATGTGTTACCTCGGGTGGCTCATATGCTACCTAAGGTGGCTGATGTGTTACCTGAGGTAGCTGATGTGTTACCTGAGGTGGCTGATGTGTTACCTAAGGTGGCTGATGTGTTACATGAGGAGGCTGATGTGTTACCTGAGGTGGCTGATGTGTTACCTAAGGTGGCTGATGTGTTACCTGAGGTGGCTGATGTGTTACCTGAGGTGGCTGATGTGTTACATGAGGTAGCTGATGTGTTACCTGAGGTGGCTGATGTGTTACATGAGGTGGCTGATGTGTTACCTGAGGTGGCTGATGTGTTACATGAGGTAGCTGATGTGTTACCTCGGGTGGCTGATGTGCTACCTAAGGTGGCTGATGTGTTACCTGAGGTGGCTGAGGTGTGACCTGAGGTAGCTGAGGTGTTACCTGAGGTAGCTGATGTGTTACCTGAGGTGGCTGATGTGTTACCTAAGGTGGCTAATGTGTTACATGAGGTGGTTGATGTGTTACCTGAGGAGGCTGATGTGTTACCTGAGGTTGTTGATGTGTTACCTAAGGTGGCTGATGTGTTACCTGAGGTTGTTGATGTGTTACCTGAGGAGGCTGATGTGTTACCTGAGGTGGCTGATGTGTTGCCCGGTGTGACTCAAGTGTTACGTCAGGTGGTTGATGTGTTACCTAAGGTAGCTGATGTGTTACCTGAGGTTGTTGATGTGTTACCTAAGGTGGCTGATGTGTTACATGAGGTACCTGATGTGTTACCTCGGGTGGCTGATGTGCTACCTAAGGTGGCTGATGTGTTACCTGAGGTGGCTGATGTGTTACCTGAGGTGGCTGATGTGTTACCTAAGGAGGCTGATGTGTTACCTGAGGTAGCTGATGTGTTACCTGAGGTGGCTGATGTGTTACCTGAGGTAGCTGATGTGTTACCTGAGGTGGCTGATGTGTTACCTAAGGAGGCTGATGTGTTACCTGAGGTAGCTGATGTGTTACCTAAGGTGGCTGATGTGTTACCTGAGGAGGCTGATGTGTTACCTGAGGTAGCTGATGTGTTACCTAAGGTGGCTGATGTGTTACATGAGGTACCTGATGTGTTACCTCGGGTGGGTCATATGCTACCTAAGGTGGCTGATGTGTTACCTGAGGTGGCTGATGTGTTACCTGAGGGGGTTGATGTGTTACCTGAAGGGGCTGATGTGTTACCTGAGGGGGCTGATGCGTTACCTGAGGTGGCTGAGGTGTTACCTGAGGTGGCTGAGGTGTTACCTAAGGTGGCTGATGTTTACCTGAGGTAGCTGATGCGTTACCTGAGGTGGCTGATGTGTTACCTAAGGTGGCTGATGTGTTACATGAGGTGGCTGAGGTGTGACCTAAGGTGGCTGATGTGTTACCTGAGGTGGCTGAGGTGTGACCTGAGGTAGCTGAGGTGTTACCTGAGGTAGCTGATGTGTTACCTGAGGTGGCTGATGTGTTACCTAAGGTGGCTGATGTGTTACATGAGGAGGCTGATGTGTTACCTGAGGTAGCTGATGTGTTACCTGAGGTTGTTGATGTGTTACCTGAGGTGGTTGATGTGTTACCTAAGGTGGCTTATGTGTTTTATGAGGTGGTTGATGTGTTACCTGAGGTGGTTGATGTGTTACCTAAGGTGGCTTATGTGTTACCTGAGGTGGTTGATGTGTTACCTGATGTGGTTGATGTGTTACCTGAGGAGGCTGATGTGTTACCTGAGGTGGTTGATGTGTTACCCGAGGTGGCTGATGTGTTACCTGAGGTGGCTGATGTGTTGCCCGGTGTGACTCAAGTGTTACGTCAGGTGGTTGATGTGTTACCTGAGGTGGCTGATGTGTTACCTAAGGTGGCTGATGTGTTACCTGAGGAGGCTGATGTGTTACCTGAGGTGGCTGATGTGCTACCCGGTGTGACTCAAGTGCTACCTGAGGTGGTTAATGTGTTACCTGAGGTGGCTGATGTGCTCGGCTTCCACTCCGTCCTGCCCTTCCATCATGAAGATGTTGGTGAAGTCGTTTCTGTCGATCACCAGGAGTTGCATCTTTGTCAGACTCTCGACGGAGGCGGTACGCATAGTGTGGTAGAGCAACGCGATCTCCTGCGAGGACAGCATGGACGGACATGTTTGACACATGGCATACGGCATCAGTCAGTCGCATAGGGACACAGGCGGGTTTCCGGGGGGATCGGAACTCGATCCCCTACCTTTTGGGCGTGCATTGGGGCTGAATTTCAAAGCACATTGTACTCCATTTTAAACAGTTTATTTGAACAGCACTCCCCCCCGCCCCAGATATAATGCAACTAAAATTAATCGCAAGAAATGACACGTTGCTTCATACCCTTGAACGGGCAACCAGTCAGATTGTTAGATATTTTTCATTAGCCATGGCATAAAAATAAAATCCTTTTTTAATATTAACTAATTAAAGAAAGTTATCTGCTTCTATGGAAGTAAATAACACCCCACTTCAGTTTTGGGGACGTTGAAGTATTAGCTGCTGAATATTAATTTCTCTCCAGGTTTATTCTAAAGCCTATGAGTACCATATCACTAAACATGGCTATGGGAGGCATGCGTTAAAATATTTGGATGCGATGAAGCGCAGAACTTTCGGAATAAACAAGGAAAAATCCGTCATCAAAACACTTGAAAGCTAAGAACAGCGTTCTAAATTTAGTCCTGCACCCGGGCTTTCGCGAGTTCCCCACACAGCGAGTGACGTCACAGAGTTAAACGTGCCTCCGCGGTAACAAAAATGGCGAGAGCAAGTGATCGAACCATTCCGCTGTCAAAATCTGCAGTGCCTGGAGCAACAACACACGCGTCATTAAACCATATGGTAAAGGTAAAATAAGACCAGTTGGAGGTTTTCGTATCACTTTTGGATCACGAAGTTTCTTCATTCTTTGTAACTTTTCAGTTTCAAGCGTGCCGCCAACGTTTTCACAGGGGAGAATCCGCATGACGTCATAATGCCTCGTTTTCGTAGGAAATGCAAAAAACGTTAGTTGTCAGCCGTGTTGACCCGTCGTAACAAATATTCGTCATTGTGATGGCGCAAATGAATGAGAAATATGTCGTCTATCCGTTTTGTGCGCCTATATATTTTTTTAAATATTCTTCATCATGTCGCTAGGCCTTCCGCACTGGACCCACCCCTCGGCGCCTGGCTCTTGCGCAGGTAGTCTGGTCCCTGTATCTGTCCTTGCGTAACATATACGTCACGCCTACGTCACAGATAGTCAGGATACCAGTGTGAGCAGATATTCTTAACTCGTTCCGAACACGTGCTCTGTTTGTTTGTCCTCAAAAGAAGTAAACCGGAAGTATTCATAGCCCTACTTCGTTGGACCACTGACCCCGAAGCATTGTCCGCTGGTCAGCCGGCCGACCACCACCAGCTGAGGGTGTCCAGTCGTCTCGTTCGTCAGCAGCTTCTTGACGATGGCTGCGGGAGACACGGGACTCGGGGAGTAATCATACAATGAGAAACAAATTGAATTTAAGTGGTATATGCAGAATCATGATGAAGAGATACCAGAAATGACGCTTGTATACAGGGGCAGATCCAAGGGGGGGGGGCCCTCCCCCTTTTAGGGCCGACATTCTTACCACTTAACATGTGAAAACCCAAACCGAAACTCTATCCAGCATATACGGATTCGACCCTGAAACCGGCCCCCACTCCTATCCAGATTTTCTGGATCCGGCTCTGGTATATATGTGTTTGTACCATGAGCCTGAGGCCTTTCAGTGCAATAAACTGTCAGTGTAATACATGTATACTCAAGTGTAAATTTGTGCCCCCTATGTCGTTGTGCGTTTATGTGAGTAGATTTATCCCGCCCCCAGCCAACCAGTCGGTTCTACGTCATTGTGCCATCACGACCAACGTGATGACGACCTGCTTTCACGTTGATATGATCACGTGGTATTATCTGCAAAATCAAAAGTCGATGCTACACAAGCTTCAGCTGTTAAAATTAAAGCCTCTGATGATGGCCATGTTGACAAACGCACAGAACACGTGGCTGGCTTATTAATGACCGGCCCGTCTATGGCAGGGGTCTGGAAGGGGTGAGTGGCGACACGCGACACAGGCATATTTGGAAAATTGACATTCGATATTGACCCCCAAATTCCGACGCTGAGGATCTGAAAAAGCGACATCGACACATATTTTTGAAAAAAAAAACACTAGACGATTTTGAAATTGGACGCTGGACACTGGACCCCCCTCTTCCAGACCCTAGCGGTACGTCGGTTGATACGCGGTTTGACAATGTGGACTGTTGACTGACCCATGCTTCGACCTTTTTTACGACTGTTGCAAGAATAATGATCGTGCTATCTAATCTGTATTTGACATGGTATAGATCGAATACAGACACAACAGTAAGATGGATCAGAGAAGCAATTGCAATAGCGACCTACCACTGCCTGACATGATGAAATAGAAATATTCTGCGTAATGTCCCTCTTTCAGTATCATCTTCTTCGCCTCCACACTAGGGATTAAAGAAATCGCAGATAAACCTGTTATTTAATTCTGGCGTACGTCTTGATACTACATTCATCATCTAATCGAAACAAATAAGTGCTCGAACAACCCATAGTTCATACAGACAAATATGGTCAGAAAGGTTTTAGGAACTATGGTGCTATATTATGGAATCACTTAAGCAACAAGAGCATGCATGTAATGTGAAATAATAGCTCTATATCATTATATGATAGTCCCTCTTAGTTGCCCGCAATGTGCAATACGTTCTTTGTACGTTATATAGTGCATAGTCAACATGTTTCAGTTGTTTATTTGACACAACGTTAATTAAGCATTAATGTCCATCTGTTGTTTATTTGACACAATGTTAATCATTAGTATCCGTTGTACATAAGCCTAACCATAACGTTTCATCCGGATATCGTTGTCGGCTAATAGCGCGCAAATGCTAATGTTACCCTGTTAACTCATTGTACGGACGTTAAATGTCTTTTTGATATCTTATCTTATCTTGTCATGCATTTATCTATCATCAAAAACGGGCATCACAAAATATTCTAACATATGATAAAATATATATTTCTTTCAGAGTTGACACTCATACAGATGTGCCCAGGTCGTTTCTCCAAAAGACTCCATGGAAGAATGATTGTGGTATTGGGGGGAACTAGCTGTGTGCAAACCAAGCGTGCCGATTATGTGAGTGTATTTACATGTTTTCAATCACTCCATCTCAGAGTAACGATGTTCTGTTATAAATGTTGTTTCATACCTGATTGGGTATGAATGCTACACTTGTAGCAGCACACTGTTCATATGGAAGACTATAATTGCACAACTGTTTCTGCATCTCATTTATATTTCACGTGAGTATTATCCCCAGCCAAATATAAAATTAATCTCCTAACTATATCGATGTACAAAAATGACTAATTATTATATAGGTTTTGCAGGAGAAAAAGAAATCAGATATACTATCTCAAGCCATGTCTGCGAACGACCATCTTGGTAAGCATGTGTAGTTGCCCTGGCTGGGGATCATGGTAAGTGAAGCACGGATGACTCACTCCTGACACCACGCCACCTTGGCCAGTTTCTCCTGCATGTGCAGCGGGTACTCCGTGAAGGCATCAATGACCTGCAGCTCCGTCAGCGCCTGGCGAGGAAGGTTTGTTTGTGGGTTAGCTTAAAGCGGATGTCCAACCTAATTTAATCGCGATCTGCACCGAAAGTTTACATCTTAAAATTAAATTGACGAGTGTTAACACTTCGTTTCGGCTGACTGGTAAGGCGAAAAAAAATTAAGGCAACCCGCCCCGAGCAATGTCGAGCAGAGCGCTATTTTGTAGGGAGCAGTGACGGGTATTGTGACTATTCATGTGGCACCGCCTTATGTTATCACTCGCGGAGAGAGAGATCAGGGCCGCGATTTACAGATGAACAGCGGTAGTTCCAAGCCGCTCAGTAGACCATGATCTTAGTGTTTCATGGAAAAGTACCGTCCAAACAAATTGATATACGTCTTGCGACGATTGACTCCGCGACAATGCCATGATTGGAGTTAGAATCGCAGCTATTTATATTAGCGATGATCACGCGCTCTTGTTTTGCTCACACAATAGGCGCAATTTCCGGTTGGAATAAATTAGAGTATCGCCTTCTGATTTGTCAATCGCGGATACACCTCCAAAAAGGGCTGCCGCCCAATTTTATTGTGAGCTATAGATGGGACGAAAAATTCTGTAATTTGGAGGACAGACAATTGGGTATTATATGAATCGGTAAAGCAGCGTTTGAGGCCAGGCTAGCGGTTCCCTTTAAGGTAGATGCATAGATTACATTTTTTTCAGACAAACTTCTTGGCATTTTTTCAACGTATAGCAATGTGTATCCAAAACGATAAAATAACATAAAAAAGGTATGTCTTCTACCTACTTTTCTGTCAAAATGACGTTGAATAGGTAGGGGGTCACATCTAATTTTATAATGGGCGTCAATAGAGAATTTTAGAATTTCAACACGAAATATTCAAAAGAAAAAAAACGGCTCAGACAAATTTAATAAAAATTTGTCTGTAACAAGCTTGCTCCTTGTTTGTTCAAATAAGAGAAAAAAATATATGGGTCTTCTTCCTATTTTTTTCGTAAAATGAACATGGAAATTGTGCTGGTAATTCTGAGGGTCGGAATGGGAAACATGCTGAACTAGAGATACAAGTACTCACAAGATTGAAGAAGATACTTGGTGTTATCAAATTTACATGAAAACATTTAAGCAACCAAACGTGTAAGCATATAGGCCTACGATGATGTGGGGGATTCCAACACCCCCCCCCCCCCCTCCCCCGCCCGCCTCCCCTACTGATCCTCCCCTACTGATTTACTGTGCCTGTGTGGTCAACGCTATGTAATTTGCCGGCTTGTTTCTATTGCCAGTTCGTTCAAAGATATATTTATACATCCCAATAAGTTCTTTAGTTTGCTTAGACTTGCGTTTGCCTATCAATTTCCTTTTACAGCGCATCAGTTTCGCGACTTTGTTACATAAACAAGAAATAAACGATGACACGCTGCGGACAGAGCATTCGCCAGATTAGCCTGGTTCCCCGACCCAACTTCGCTCGCTCGCTCACTTACAAGTATGAGTATGAGCGGCGGTACCAGCTTATCGCCAGATCGCTGCGGCATAGTCCACCAGATGGCGCCACAGTGATGCCGGGAACCTCTTTAAGCTTTAAGGTACCTCCGTAGATAATATCGCGACAATAGGGTGGTACCGTCGCTACGTACGGAAGCGAGACCCCACGAAAAAGGGATACTTATGTTCTATGTCAATGCCTCGCATCAACGGCCTGTACGTGCTGCCTACCTTCCGGTTGTTTGCCTTCACTCGCTTCACACACAAGATCGGCTAAAGCTGTCCTTGGATGAACAACTAACCACTGAAGATCTGTGCACATCAGAATTAGTTTTATGTAATATATGAGCAGTTACAGGGGCGGATCCAGGGGGGGGAGGGGCTGACCCGGCCCGGGGCTGACCCGGCTCGCCCCCTCCCCCCTCCCCCCTTTTAAGGCCGAAAGTTATACTATTTAACATGAAAACCGAATGAAAACCGAAGACGTTTGCAAATGTGGGATTCGAACCACGCATCGGCCGCAGGGGCTGACCTAGCTGACCCGCTGACCTAGCAGAGCATACAAAATTTATTAATGTACAAAAAAATTTTTTGGTCTTTTTTTAGTGCTGAGTACATTTTCACTTGATTAAAACGTCAAGTGCACGCTGGCATATGAGGAGCGCCACATTGCATCTACGCAGTTTTACGGTAACCTTTTTTCCGGTCATGCGCATCGAACCATTTCCGTCCTCTGACATTTGTTGTTGTTTTGGTCGAAGGTGTTGTTTTGGTGGCAAGAATATAGACTAAACCGGTACATATGCAAGCCAAAATTAGATAAGTCGTTTAATTAAAGATAACTTTATCAAGATATGAAGTTAAAAAGGCGAGACATTGTGAAACGAATGAGCGCTTTGCCCCGAACTGCCGAACTTGGCATTTTCTAATGGCGTGTGCAGGGCAGCATCTACGACCCAGAGGGGAGTCTGCGGCTAACTCGACAACAGCCTTACGCGTTACCAACGCTGCCACGGACACCACTATCCAGAGATACAACGCAAGTGTGCTGGATTACATAAAACAAAAAAAAATAGTGTATTGTTCTGTGCAAATGTAATCAACATATTACTTTAAGAATGCGTTTATAGTAAAGTTGACCGTTCGAAATGTTTGCAAAAATGGTATTGAAGTGCTGACATTATACATGCATAAGATCTATTCATTGGCCATATGCAGGCCTTTGGGATTAAATGAGATACCTGCCAACTAACGCCGACTTAGATTACCAGCATTATGTCAAGTAAAAGGCCCGGATATAGGGGTCTGGCTTGTGACTTAAAGGTTCAGACACCGTGTGAATATGAAGATCTAGGGAGGATATAATCACCCGTCGAATGGCTTCAGGAGACCTGCATTCCACCGGAAGTGTCAGCGTCATAGTCGTCTCAACCGTCAGCTTCACCTGTAGGGGGAGCCACGTTACTGACTACAAGCAGTCAACATATACGAGTCGGCCTATACTGGTAGGCCTACTATATTTGCATCACAGCTGCTTTTTTATTTGGGTCATATCTTAGTGAAACTATACTGCAAGCTGCCAAAGGTAGGCCAATCCGCTAAGCATGGCGTGCCTGCATACATAATGCCTTCATCTAATTTATATGTCCCAGTAGGGTTCCTAACTTTTGTTTAAAGACAAACGATGGTGAAGGATATTGATCTGTTAGTGGGCAACATCCTAACTTTATTCGTCAGTCGCATTTTTAAAAACATGCTTTTCGTAATTGTCGCTTTATTCCACAAGCAGAAATAATAAAGAGTGCGTCCACAATGGACCTCTCTTGTCTCTTAATTCTTACCTCTCGGTCAGCTTTGAAGCATTTCGGGTCAAATGCTAGACCCGACTTTTCTTCAATGGAATCTGTGTTCTCGTCACTTTCGAAATCCGTGGCGATGTCCATGAATGTTCTAAACTCGCTCATTGTGTTCTGGGCAATTCTGGTGGCAATATGGGCGATACAGGCCGGGAAATGGTTTATGTAATAATATAAAATCTCATGGAAATTATTACTTGTAATAATATAATATTGCTTGAAATTCATAATTATAGTTATATAAATTATATATTATAAATTCTATTATATCTTTATTTGAAATACATTATTATAATAATGTAACATTACTTGAAATACATTATTATAATAATATAAAATTAAATGAAATTTATAATTATGATACTGTAATATTATTTGAAATTTATAATTATGATAATTGAATATTACTTGAAATTTATAATTATTGTAATGTAATATTACTTAAAAATTATAATTATAATAATATGATATGCTTCAAATTAATAATTGTTATTAAATAATGGACACCTACTTCCTGAGGAGGTCCTTCAGGCGAATAATAATAATGAGTTTGCGCACACTTCGGGCGAAGTGTAGCTTAGCCTGAAGGAAGTAAACATTTCTTACTCCATACAACGCGTAAAAGATTGTTTTAGCCAAGCAGGTAGTTATGAAGCGGTGTTTCTGACATTGTCATATGTACGTTTTTCAGCCACTGCAAAAACGGTTATCAAATAAACCGTTTCAATAAAGACAAACAACACTGACAAAAAACATCGTATAAACGAAACAGCACATGTCATGTGAAAGTAGATAGGGGAGTATAGGTATTCAGCTAACCGATTCAAACTTTCATGCTCTACGCTACAGTTCCAACCCCTACCCCACCACGTGGCTCACCTCTCCCGGGCGCTTGAAGCGTTGGAAGATGGCATTCATACGGTGCCCCGCCCAGGTGACTGTATCACTCTCCAACTCGGGGTTGGTCTGCCGGCGCGCCCCCATCCGGTCAATACTGACGCTGCTGAGTCGAGAGCCGTTCGAGTTGGCGCCACTATCCCACCGACCGGGGCAGGGAACCCTGGTGAGCACTAACGGAACTACGGCTGGCGGTTTACCCATGTCGCTCCTGCGCCTGGTATGTGAGACCGAATTTCTGATTACCACACGGGGCAGTTTGCTGGGTCTATCACGTGGTTGGTTCACCTCCGGATGTGTCGGATCCTTGGGTTGAGCGTTCTGTTTGTTTCCTGTCAGCGCCTTGAACCTCACAGCCGTGCGAACAACCCGAACGCTCCGCTGGAACTTCTGCATCGGCAGCGATTCGAGCACCTTGCGAGAACGCTCGGCTAGCAGCTTCTCCGAGTGCTCAAAATTCCGCATGTTGGCTGAGATTTTGATACCCATTAGCGAGTTCATGCGCAGTTTGGTTTTCTGTAAAGCTGTCTCGTGTTGGTTCTGGGTACTGAATTGTCGTGCAGACTGTGACGGCACAGAGATAGGCACCGTGTCCACCGCTTGTTCACATGGGTTGTGACTAGCGTGACCATCGTTACTATCGTGGGCTGAGTCTGCCGTGGTGTCCTGTGGGGATGACGGTGAGGTGCTCACCACACCCATGGAACTATCTTCATGCAGTACCATCGTGAAGTTGCCCTGTGTATTATATCAAATCTGCGATAAAGCAGTAATGTTAAGTCATGGCACAATTTTTCTTTGTTCAGATCGACAGTGTTCCAGTCGATAACGATTTATCCTACATGGGTGTAACTTGCCGCGCAGTCATCATGGAGGTCTCGCCGTTGAGACATGAATGTCATGGATATCCTAAAGCACATGTACTCCGACCAGGGTCAGCTGTTGGCAATAAATACATATCCTGCTTTCTGCGGGTCCAAGACGAGCGGCGGGCAAAAACCGGCCAATCATACGGGTCCTCACGCCCGTCACGTGATTAACAGGATGTATAAACACGCAATAATATGTTTTGGCATTGCTCATGCCCATGCATGAATCTGAGCGTTCTTCAGATCCGAACTACCCACGATTCAGTGAAACCCAATCACCCATACGAACAGAAAGAAACACGCCACATATTATACCGATAGCTTACGTAATACATGCTCTCCTACCTAGGTCACCGACGGCCTTTGTCTTCTTTCAGCGGTGAGCGTATTAAGCATAACGAGGACTTCATTAGCTCCGTGTCGCGTTACAGATATTAATACGACGATGTTCCCGCTGGTAGGCTGTAAAGACATGTATATATATATATATATATATATATATATATCCACGGGAATAATCCGCTCAGTGGGGGATTTATTTTATAATCCCCTTCTCGCGGGGTGGACGGGAGCCTAGTGCCGTGTGGGTCCCACAATGACCCCCACTGTGGTCAGAGTAAAGGACGTACACGCCTTCTCGTACTTCATACGTGTTCTTTAATAACTCCTGGGCTTTGTTCAGCATAAGCATTGCATTATACGATTCATGGCCCACGCCGAATCTAAAACGCTCAATTAATATTAAGCAATATGCCTTAGACAAGCGGATTGTGGACACCGCTTTAATGCATCATATGAACGAAAATTACGCCTGTTATGGCCCTGGCTTATTATCAGAAAACGGGCACATTTTGTGGTAGGATCACACTATATTCTTTGCTTTTTGAAGCAAACGAGCTTTTAACATTATATTAGTTAAATCCATGATCTTAATAAAATATTATTTTTTTCGACTGTATTCGCTAGGCATTTTTTTTAAAACAACAATTGGCAGATAGTCACACTAAAGTCGAATTGTTGACATATGTGAGCATTCTGCAATATTTCCGCTATTTATGAGGTATATATTTGGATGCGTCAACATTTGATTCGTTGTTGAATTTATTATCAAAATTAGAACATTGAGGCAATGCCCGTCCTTGTTGGTCTCTAGGGGCGACGTTGTGGTTACACGCTCCATGTCTGCATGTATCCTTGCGGTCATTTCTTCATCCTATGCCCTTTCTCAGTTTACCTCAAGGGGTTTTGCGCTTAAGATCGAGAGCGGGTGGCGCCTGGCGGATTTTTTTCAGAACTAAATTCATTTTTTTTAAATAAAAATATAATTATTTTTAGGGTCAAATTTTAGCCAATATCAATCTATGTCACATCAAATAATATATCCTCCACCAAATTTGCATGTATTTGATGTATTACAAGCAAATACCAAGATATTTAGTGATTGCATATATGGGCCGAAAGGCACAATTATGACAACTCGTCATTTTTGGCCTAATTTATAGCCAGTTTGGTTATAATAGAGCTTATAAAACAAAAGTTAGTTCAGTAGCAGATCGTTTTTTTGTTATTTTTTTATTCACCATGACGCTAGGCTTCAGCAGGCAGTTGTTTGGGAAAGTCTGTCGACCAGTTTTTAAAGGAGATTTCAAAACATTGAGGAAAAAACACATTTCTAAGATTTTCCCATTGACCGCCATGTTAAAAGTAATTTGACAAAAATGCCCCGAACTTTTTTTTTAGTGAAGTGACATATATTTTTTATTACATTTTCAGGTAGACCCATACATGATACTAGAGAAAAAAGAAAAAAAATCTGTCGACGAATTGTTTTTGACCAGGTATGAATGTGATAGCTAGAGAGATTTGGTCATAATGCCCCACGTAACGAGCATCGCCTACTTACATTAGCAATGGGTTGGTTGATCGATTAGAGCATGACGCTGTCAAAGAAATGTTGCCTCACCAATGAGAATCAAGGGTAGATCGCAGACATGTCCCGGTAGGTAACCCCTTTTGATATTTTTCTTTGTGGTCGTAGCCAATTCGGGATGGCTTCAACACTAATTTGGCGCAGCAAGGACCACAAAGGAAAATGCCGATAAAAAAAAGAACAGTCGTGTTTTCTGCATCACGGAACAGAAGCAATTACATATAATTATAAGGACATTTGATGATTTCCTTTATTTGAACATTCACATTCTACAGTCTGTGGACAGCTTGAATGAGGCGTTTCATCAGCTCGAATACGGGTTGTAACTATCTATATAGCTCGGGTTGTAACTATCTATATAGCTCGGGTTGTAACTATCTATATAGCTCGGTTGTAACTATCTATATGTGCGAAGCACTCCTACAAAGTACCATCGAGTCGGTATCGACACCAGGAAGGCTGTACAAACAATGTCGTCATGTACATGACGTGTGTGTGACGCATATCACGGTTCGAGGATGATAATAACTTAATGCACATATTATCAATTTGCCTAACCTTTTCACTTCAAATTGAATTTTGTAGGTTTTGAATACTTATCAATCAGTATACCTACGCGGGATAAGTAGTGACACTCATCGGAGCCTTATGTCGGCTACAATAATTATTTGATTGTAAGAGAAACGTATGTAAATAAAAGATATTCAACAGAAACAAAAAGAGATTTACGTACCAATGTTGAACTGAAATGCGACGCAATTACGAAGTTATACAAACTGGGCAAGCAACAGTTCTTGTCATATATTTAGCAGATACAGGATTCAGTCCAACATTAAGCCTTAAAATGTCACTTGTGAATGGAGACAAGACTCGGGGCACAAGAGCAAAACATGCAACCAAACGTGCAGAAATTCTGCGTATTCACTGACCCTTAAGCAACAATCACGTTTTAACGGCTAAGCATCAACCAAGGCGCCGGTGCCCGTAAAACACACTAGCATATATCGGCCTACAACTAACTGCCCCCCTCCTTTATTGCAAACTGAAGCCACCATCGACGAATAAGAATGCAGGAAACTGGAGTAAAGAGACGCATCTTCTGTTGACCAGCAACTGAGACGTCGGAAACACAGATAAAACTGACGTTAATGTTGAATCAAGCGATCCATTAATTATAACATATATATTTACATAAAACACGCGCATTTGCATAAACAAAAATGAAAGATTGGTCAAGCACCATCAGTGTGTTGTTGTCAACAAAGGTTGTCATAAAAACATGCTTGGTAAAGCAATGAACGTGTTACCACTACTGTCGCCAGAAAGTCGCCTTCCTAGGCATAGCGTTAGTGATGCGTTGTGCGAATCAATTAAAGGAATGAAGCAGTTGAGGCTTTATCAATAGCAGTCGACACCAAGTACCATAGACCCCCACATAAGAACATTACGTGAGATTACCGTGTGTTAGGGCCCAAAACGTCATAGTGACGAAAACGTCAGAACACACGGTCTGAGCCATCTAGGAGCAAATGTACAGTTTCACACTGTGCCTCGATCACAGTGTCTGTTGTCGGGGGCTATGAATATATGAGGCAGTAACTCTTCAGTTTCAGATATATTTAAGTGCTTTCATAAACGATGGAATATGGGTATCGCCTTCCCTCCGGGTCCATCCCTTGGAACCTTCTATTCCAAGAAACCTTAGATTTCCTTATTTTCCTGCGCCTTAATTCGCAAATTTCGGCCTCCAAGAGGTCTCTAATTGTCAATCAATCAATCCTTTAGCCCCGAGTGGCCCCGCCCTGTCTCCTTCAGAAACGCCAAGGGTTGTGTGAGCGATAACCGGGATGGTTGAAATTAAACTTTAAACTGTATATTTCATTCTACCAAGGTATGACGTTTTGGTCACTATGACGTTTTGGGTTCTAACAACCGTGCACCAACAAAAGCTTCAATTTAATGATGCGCTTATTCCTGACCGAGTGCCTATGACTCTACGTACTGTGTCACGTGGTGTCAATCACCAACGGTAGGTAACACATACTGAATACGTCATTCTGAGATGTAAGCATATCGAAACATGGACCAAATGGAATGCTTTATCCCCGCTTACGATATTAATTGCATCGGAAGTGTGAACATATGAGGCCAGCTAGGTAATCCAGTCGGCAATATGACATCATCAGATAAATACACACGAAATATCACAATATGGCAGCTGCATTACTTTACCGCCAACGTTTTGCAGTTGATTCAAACTGATATTACAGACTGGCCACAAGTAATGAGAAAGGTTGGGACTAATCACTTTCCGGTATATGTTAGAATTGCACAAGCTAAAAGGCAGAGAGAAGATATCTGAGTTACAAAGGATAAATACTCCGCGTGCCTGTACGGGTGAAGGAATGATACCGATTGCATTTATAGTATCTGGTCTTACCTTACAGCAAATATGTTTACGCCATGGGTTAAACAAAGGTCATTACTTTGCCGTTTTAACCCGTCATGGACCAGTGGATAATAATTGAAATCATAACGCCATCATAAGATGCTTCTGAGTGCGTATGAATCATAATGTACCCCTCCCCATCATTACGGTCGGTTTGACAGTGACTGCGGAGCGGGTGGTGTAGGTCCACATCATTCCGCTGCTCCGTTAGCATGGAAATGGTTCCTAAGTCATCCAAGACACACCCTGGAAATAATTGCTGCATTCTCCCTCATTTAACGCCAGGCTCGCAGTGTACCCTCGCCATAAAATGCAAGTAAACATTATGGTTAGCCACAACGATCTTACAGATTACCCACAACAAGTAACGCAACCAAGAAACAGGGTCAGCCATTAGTTACATGTATGTGTATAGCCCAAGCAGACAGTGCCACCAACGACTTTATCCCGTGGACCCAAGCCAACCATGCATACTACAACGTCTATTACACGTGGTTAGTGTAACAAAGTCACGCAACATAAAACGTATAGTTTGAAATGTACGCTCCATGCTTATATTCCTCACTTCTTATTTCCTCAAAAAGCCAATATTACAGGCACGGCGTTAACGTATGGAGGTATATAACAACGTAAGAGGTACGACTATAGATATAACGAGTGTAGCCATATAGCTAGCTAAAAACGTAGGACTATGAGGGAAAAACGTACGAAAGTACGCTACTACTTATACAAACCGCACTGCTGTTAACCGGTCTACGCACAATGCATCTACTCAGGTAATACGTCGGTTTCACTTCCCATAAATAGGTTGTCGGGGAATGAACGATTCTCTGTCGAGGATAAAGTGCACACTATTCGCGCTTATAATCAGGGTTAAGGGGGGGGGTCTACCTGTACACGTGTAATATCATTCCACACACCTCATCCATTTACCAGTACCGTAAAATACCTTTCCATTTCCAGGTAACCACGCTTAGGCTATATCGTTTTGAATTTCGACCACATTCCATTTTCATATAACCACGCTTAGGCTATTTAACCATCTTCCATTTCCATAGAACCCAACTTAGGCTCCATCATTTTGCAGTTCAACCAGCTTCCTCTTCCACGTAGCCACGCTCAGGCTATGTTCCTCAGAAGTTTGAAATCATCTCCATTACCGTTATAAGCGTAACATCGTTTTGGCATTTCGAACACCTGCTAAATCATCCACTTCGACCATATCTAGCGAATTAATCACGCGGACCAGCCCATCAAAGGCCCCTCGCACTGAATCAGCTACACTGGCCCCTGCACAGCGAGTGTACGTAATGAGGCACGATCTAATTCAGGGCTAATCACTTTAATAACACAGTGACGAGAATGAGTGAACGTTTACCCGTATAACATTGCACCAACTAATACCTTAAGTCTAATCAAAGTCTATCGAACCTTGTTGGGCTGCATCGCTGCATGAGTTAACCTCACGACTTTTATTATAAAAAAAACACCATGAGAAGATCTCATATTAAGCCAACCATTGAAAGCGTGGACCAGGACCAGACATACAGAAGTGGGTGAGTATATCCATCACCAATGCTTCTGCTCACCTATTGCATTCTCAATGCTGACACGTGCACAAAATTGCGCCAATAGTCAGGCCTGTGCATGGGAGTGCATGCTGCAATGATAATTGAACATAGAGGGTCTTACATTTTCCGTTTTTATATTTTTATCAGAATTATAAACCACAATCTACATATCAGATACATTACATTTGCCTTCCATTTGAGTAGTATTCCAATCAAAATGTGAATTGTATATCCTAACTAGATCAATGTAAATGAAATACTTTCATATAAATACAGGTAGTCTCGGAAGAAGGGTATATATATAAGATATAAGATATATATAAGTCCCTTAACCCGGCGACACAGACTGAAGCGCCCGCTACAGTGGGAGAGTGCGGAAGAGACTGGACGACATCGTTCTGATTGGTCATTGACACACACGGGACGCTCTGAACTGGACCAAATCCCAGATAGCCGGGATTGCATGGATCGGTTTAATAAGTAGACGGATTCGATCTGAGATGTGACGGATTCACAGAAATTGATTGACACTTGATACTTGGAACACATGATAGAATGTCACGTGAATGATTATGCGTTCGCGACGGCAATTACGGTGGCATAAAGTTAACAAAGGAAAGAAATATGTTGATGTCATATCTTATGTCACTGACTCTTATCAATCGATTCCGTGTGAGCGTTACTACCGGAGAGGTGAGCTAAATGTCACGTGATAGCCCAATGGGTATAGTATTACCAACATCCGGGTTACCCGGTCACGCCACCACCCGGCCGAGGTCACGTGGTTGCTCAACAAGTAGTGTTATTGTTTGTAAACATGCCCATCACGATAAAAGACAAACGGGACTACGTGACCACCGTGACCACGACATCAAGACGCGGGGAGCGGTCTGACGACGCGCCCCAAGAAGTAGATGGCGCCACTGCGGTCGTCGCGGACGATGAAGAAGAATGGTCTATCGCAGCGCACCACGCGGGGTTTGCTTTGACTAGAGCACTGGGGCTCGTCATCCCCGGGCACCGCGTGCTTCCCCGCCGACCCCGAGGGCGTGCTGTTCGTCACGCCCTCGTCAAACTCCAAGGTCACGTGGTGGAAGATACGAGACACGTGCAAGTCTCGCTGCGACGTCGTGATGCGCGAGAAATCGGCTTTACCGGATACGAAGATGGTCTTGGCGCCCAGCTTCTGCAAGGACTCCCCCAGAGTTACTCCTAGTTCGTAGCGGAATTTGGGTAAATGAACCTCCACCATTTCCTCCGCCAGGTGGGTGTGGACGTTGTCTAGCAGCTTTCTGTCCAGTTTGCTCTCCAGCTTCCCGAGGCCGTCCGACTTGCGCGGCAAAAAGATGAGGAGTCTCATGTAAGAGTTGGCGAATGGCAGTTCCACGACCTCGCAGTCTCCACGGTTACTCTGGAAGTAACGGAACGGCTTCGTCTGACACATGACCCTGACCTTCTGCGTCTCCTTCAAGGCCAACTGAAAGATGCCATCGTAGTTCTTCCGGTGATCGAACGGATGTAGCCAATGCGTGCGCAGGTAGGTTGCGCAGAGGACCAACATCCGGGTCTCCCGGTCTACTATTCCCATGGGAATGACATCCTTGATCCGCTTGTTGGTTCTCTCCTCGGTCCACTGGTTGATGTTCTTTCTGGCCAGATCCGGACGATTGCGGAAGTCGGCTTGCTTCAACCTGGAGATCTCGTAGTGCATACATAGGTCCTCGTAGTGGGGGGTCAGGCAGATCTCGGGCTGCGCGAACAGCCGGATGGCCACCTCGAAGAGACAGCCCTTGGGGAAGGACGAGCGAAGGACGTCCCAGTGCATGGCCGCGTAGGCCGGAAGTAGATGCTCGCGGGTTACGTCCGCCAGGTGGAGCACCTTGTGGAGTTCGTCGAGCGTGTGGCCGGTGGAGCCGATATATAGGAGGCCCAGCCCCAGTGACACGCTGATCGTGCCCAGGGCGATGTTGCCCGACCGCTTGCCGTCCTTCACAAACTCCAGGTATAGCTGCATGGAGAACTTGTTGTGGGCGCCGGAGAGGGACAGAAGGTGGCTGCGCGTAGTCTGCACGGGGCGGGGGGGCTCGCTGTCCCCCGTCGCCCCGTCACTCACGTCACCTTCCAACGACACACCAGACCCCATCTGAAAAGACAATGATTATATACATGTATATTTATTTCACCATGTGTTGCATTTTAATGAATAACTGATGGTCCAGTGATTGCGATAGTACCAACCAGTGAAATGCGCACTTGCATAAACCACCTTCATGATTTATGTTATTCACGTGAAATTTGAGTCCAAACTTTTACCAGAAACATGCTTTCATGTGTGACAGCTACCTTGATATCATGAGTGTAAACTGTCAATGTTATTTTCACTATGTTTTGCCCTATTTGTTATGTTTATTATATTAATTATTTCCTGCAATAAACATTCTGCACAATTTCACACTAACAACTGGAGTTTTCTATCGAAAGCATCAATGTGCTGTGTTTATGAGCAACCAAATCGATCACTCTAGGCAATACATTTGCGTGAGAAACACGTGAGATATTCGGAGACAATGGATCGCCCTAAAATGGAAGAACGACCACTGTGAGAGGTATGTGCGTGAAGACAGAGGAGGCAGCGAGGGTCTCATATTGTGTGTTCAATAGTTTGCGGCATCACGTGGGCCAAGCGCAGCTTACCAGTACTATTACAGTCACATAAAGGGAACAAGGACCCTCATTATCGCCATATTCCGTCCCCTGTGCTTAATTATCGGGCTAAACAGACCGACGGCGCCGGTCAAACACAGACGGAATGGTTGCATTGTATTTTTTATTTCAACACGGATCTCAAAAAAAACACACAAAGAAAAACAAAAAACAGGCAGACAAGATGGGACATCAGGCATTGTATGGAGCCT
This sequence comes from Arenicola marina, assembly GCA_964019135.1. Classification (NCBI taxonomy): domain Eukaryota; kingdom Metazoa; phylum Annelida; class Polychaeta; family Arenicolidae; genus Arenicola; species Arenicola marina. The sequence continues at coordinate 5,606,530 of OZ025260.1, read as the reverse complement.
GTTGCCTGGCCAGATCAGCTCATAGATCCCAGACGGTCGTTTCCAATTAGTCTCTGTAATGGGGAATTCATGTAAAAAGAGGGGGGTTCCCGTCTGGTCGGGCTGGACGGCTAGTGTCGTCTTAAGACGGCCCGACTCGGCGAAAGCGCTCCACAGAAAGAGCTTTGATCGTGACCGATCTAATGGACGGAAATTGAATCATGCGCGGGAATCGCACCGCGCATGGGGCGCCGACGAGATGTCTCCCAAGCTGTACCAGACGGCAGATTGGGTGAGAGGCTTAAGTGAATGCCGTTTCGAATGGAATTACAGACACGCTACTCGAGCAAACCACGATACCCCAGTTTACGAGTCGGCAGATTTCTGATTACCAGACTCCAACTCCTACTTAAATTAGTTAAATATTATTACTAGTGTTTTGTATTAATGTTAATGTTTTTATTTGTTTATGTCATTTATGCATTTAGTAGTCGTCCCGCTAGAATCTCGGTTCAGTAAAGTTAACGGACAACTTAATGATCCCTAATACATATATATTCGCAAAAGATAGTTATACTAAACAACAGTACACTGGTTTTCACTTGACCAGGGAGCGAGTCTTGTTTGTAAATACAGGCGTTAGATGGTAGACGTATGGTCAGACTCTCCTCTCAGCCAAGTCGTGATAACACTACAATACGGATTCATTATACCTCTCAAGCAGACAGTACTGTTACGTAAGCGCGCACCATCCTCTCTGTATACTGCTATGAAGCGTGGTGGCACAAATCGTTGGTGGCACACTAAAGCATTAGCAGAGCCCTCATCCCTAAGAAATGTCCATTACATCCACACTACAGATTGATACTCTGTAGACTCTAACAGTCCGCTAGATCCGGGCTTCAAGGGGGCTCTGTGGACCTGTCACACAAACCCATCAGCGAGCTGCTCAGGGAGGCAGGGTTATAGGGGTTAAAGATAAACCCCCATAGAGGAGCCTGGGCGTGCTATTCTGTCATGCTATGTTCGGGTCCTTCTTTCCGTGATGTTAGCCGCAATATTAAATGGCATTGATGCATTTGTTACGGTAATTAATACCCAAAACGTAAAGCTGTTCAAACAGTTGTTTCCCGACCCAATTAAGTGGGAATGTAAATTTTGTATACTTGATGGCTTGGTTAGAACAACAATGATCTACTCTTGACGCTAAAATTCATTGCCTGAAGCCTGCACAAATTCATTGCCTGAAGCCTGCACAAATTCATTGCCTGAAGCCTGCACAAATTTATTGCCTGAAGCCTGCACAAATTTATTGCCTGAAGCCTGCACAAATTCATTGCCTGGAGCCTGCACAAATTTATTGCCTGAAGCCTGCAGGAATTCATTGCCTGAAGCCTGCACAAGTTCATTTTCTGGAGCCTGCACAAATAAATTGCATGAAGCCTGTACAAATTCATTGCCTGAAGCCTGCACAAATTCATTTTCTGGAGCCTGCACAAATTTATTGTCTGGAGCCTGCACAAATTCATTGCCTGAAGCCTGCACAAATTCACTGTCTGAAGCCTGCATTAATTCACTGTCTGAAGCCTGCATAAATTCATTGTCTGGAGCCCGCACAGACTCATTGCCTGAAGCCTGCACAAATTCATTGCCTGAAGCCTGCACAAATTCACTCTCTGAAGTCTGCATCAATTCATGGTCTGGAGCCTGCACAAATTCATTGCCTGGAGCCTGCACAAATTCATTGCCTGGAGCATGCACAAATGTATTGTCTGGAGCCTGCACAAAGTTATTGTCTGGAGCCTGCACAAATTCATTGCCTGAAGCCTGCACAAATTCACTGTCTGAAGCCTGCATAAATTCACTGTCTGAAGCCTGCATAAATTCATTGTCTGGAGCCTGCACATACTCATTGCCTGAACCCTGCACAAATTCATTGCCTGAAGCCTGCACAATTCACTGTCTGAAGCCTGCATCAATTCATTGCCTGGAGCCTGCACAAATTCATTGCCTGGAGCCTGCACAAATGTATTGTCGGGAGCCTGCACAAATTTATTGTCGGGAGCCTGCACAAATTCATTATCTGGAGCCTGCACAAATTTATTGTCTGGAGCCTGCAAAAATTCATTGCCAGGAGCCTGCACAAATTCATTGCCTGGAGCCTGTAAACTCCGTTATATATCTACCACTTAGCGACACAATTTTGTATATATAGATACACAATACACTCCGCCGTGTAGTTCGTAGGCGTAGGCGATGTGAACGCTTTGTGCCTATTCCCATGACCACTTCCTCACCCACGCACTGCCGCTCTCCCGCACTCACAGTGTACGGTACGATGGGGGTGGGGTGGGGGGTGGGGGAGGGTGGTGGCATAAAGCATCTGCAAAATCAGAGAATTCGCCGCCACGAAAAAAAAAACCCATTTCGATTCGACCGGTGTACGGCGGCGAACGAAAGAGATAGATGCTGGCCGACTGAAACCTATTTTCCCCTGGCCAAAAAAATGGGTATCTGAATATCTCTGGGCCCCAACAGTTGAGCAGCCAGTGACGTTCATTGGGGGTGTGGGAAAAAAGCGCACGCTCTATTATAAGCTGATGGGCCCATTGTTAAAGCTAGGCACGAAGTCATGTCCGACGCTGATTTCGTCCAGTTTTATTTATTTTAACCGTTCTTTTTTTGGTGATATTTAGTTTTTGTCCAGCCACCCCCGTTGGCTGCGATCTTCACAAGCGTGGGTCTCTCGCCATCCTTCCACATTGTGAAATAAACATCCGGAGTGCTACGTCATCCCACACGGCGCGCTCTGATTGGTTGACATTTGGCACGCGGCTCGTAGAACGCGAGCGGCGCTGTCTGGGCAACGGATGGCCCCAAATACGGCATCCAGATTAATGTGTGATATATGCTGCAGCCGGTGCAGTGATCATAGGTGGTGCAGGGGTTTGGGATGGAGGGCAGGAAGGAAGGGACAGGAAGGGAAGAAGGGAGGGAGCGAGGGAGGAAATACGACACACGTGAACGAGCTGCGACGTTACGTGCAGCATATGGGAATGCCTGTATGAATAGGACGTTGTTCGCGTATCGCCTGTTCCTAATATGATGCGACAACAGTCGATATCAGTTAGGCACAGAACCACTGTGAACAACGTCGACGCGGGGATGGGGAGTACAATGAGGGGGTGGCGGATGGGAGGGGGGAGACTTAAGATGCGGGCACTACTCGGGTGCGAAAAAACAACACTGACATCAACTTTGTACCCGTCACCACCCCCACAATAACAAGGACATAAATATATAACAGGATATCTCTAGCGACTGGTGTCTAACGCCACTCAATAGGCACGACACGTCAGCCGGCCTGGTATGGCGTTATGGGTGAGGCGCGGGGGGTAGGAAGGGGGCAGAGGGGGGGGGGTCGGCTAAGAGGATATTCATTATCCCACATGCGGAAATGACGTCATACGCGACTGATGTTTTCTTACTTTCGGTGCGATGTTAGTCTAAGCTCCTTACGTAAAACCACATCTAGGCGCCTCAAAAATCCTCACAAATGTACTTCCGACTTCCGGTGAAGGTGATATTAATACACTTTTTGAATATATTTGTCCATAAGATGATAAAGAGATAATTAGTTTGAGGCAAAATCAGCCGCGCAGGTATAGAAATGGTTGCGTTCTTTAAACGCCACTGGATATTCAGCCGCGCTGGGCCGTAGAAACTGAAGACTGACAATTGGCTTGCCCTTACTATATTAAACAATACGGCCATGGCAATGCAGGGTGAAGGTGATATAGGATACATGTAGCATGGGGTTCGTGGCCACACCCCTTGAAATGTCACTTGTCGCTTCTTCTGACGTCACGGCTACAGATGGAACCTGACACGATGCGGTGAAGAGAGTTGGTCGACACAGACGGAGTCTCGCTGAATCAGATGGCTATTCGCTACGGTATTCGCTTGTCGAGTCGCCATAGTTATTCTTCATTGCGAAAATCAAGGCTGCACGCCCCCCCCCCCCCCGAACGATCCCACCCCCTCCTCAGATTTTAACTAAACTCAGGCCTCAAAGCAGACCAGGAAGAGGCGCGTTCATAGTTTTACAAAACATATTATCGCCCACTACCAGAAAAACACAAGAACAAAACATGGCACCTTCCTTTGGACTTCAATCCTGTCTTGATGGCGTTACCATGTTCGTTACAACCTTAGCGCAGCACGTTGGGGGCCTACATAGCCAGCGAGGCTCTGCCTCTGAAGTGAGGTCTTCTTGGGTGGGTGACCAGTTTTATATTTCAGGCGACGGTGGGGCTCCCGTCACGTGCAGCAGTTCCGGTATTTCCGTGGCAGCAACACGGCCCGACGGCTGGCAGCCACCTCCATAGACCCTCAACAGCTGCGGGCGGGTGGCAATTGAACCATGAGTGGTGGTTTCCATTACCGGCGAAGACGTCAGATGATAATTCACAAAGGCTGTTATGCGCAGACGCAATATGCGTTAGAGACAGCTACGACGCTGCACACGCTACGCAATATGCGTCAATGATAGTTGGGACGCTGAACACGCTACGCAATATTCGTCAATGATAATGATAGCTGTGACGCTGAACACGCTACGCAATATGCGTCAATGATAATGATAGCTGTGACGCTGCACACGCTACGCAATATGCGTCAATGATAGCTGTGACGCTGTACACGCTACGCAATATGCGTCAATGATAGCTGTGACGCTGTACACGCTACGCAATATGCGTCAATGATAGCTGTGACGCTGAACACGCTACGCAATATGCGTCAACGATAGCTGTGACGCTGTACACGCTACGCAATATGCGTCAATGATAATGATAGCTGTGACGCTGCACACGCTACGCAATATGCGTCAATGATAGCTGTGACGCTGTACACGCTACGCAATATGCGTCAATGATAGCTGTGACGCTGTACACGCTACGCAGTATGCGTCAATGATAGCTGTGACGCTGAACACGCTACGCAATATGCGTCAACGATAGCTGTGACGCTGTACACGCTACGCAATATGCGTCAATGATAGCTGTGACGCTGTACACGCTACGCAATATGCGTCAATGATAATGATAGCTGTGACGCTGCACACGCTACGCAATATGCGTCAATGATAGCTGTGACGCTGTACACGCTACGCAATATGCGTCAATGATAGCTGGGACGCTGAACACGCTACGCAGTATGCGTCAATGATAGCTGTGACGCTGTACACGCTACGCAATATGCGTCAATGATAATGATAGCTGTGACGCTGCACACGCTACGCAATATGCGTCAATGATAGCTGTGACGCTGTACACGCTACGCAATATGCGTCAATGATGGCTGGGACGCTGAACACGCTACGCAGTATGCGTCAATGATAGCTGTGACGCTGAACACGCTACGCAATATGCGTCAATGATAGCTGTGACGCTGAACACGCTACGCAATATGCGTCAATGATAGCTGTGACGCTGTACACGCTACGCAATATGCGTCAATGATAGCTGTGACGCTGAACACGCTACGCAATATGCGTCAATGATAGCTGTGACGCTGAACACGCTACGCAATATGCGTCAATGATAGCTGTGACGCTGTACACGCTACGCAATATGCGTCAATGATAGTTATATCACTGTACAATGGCACTATAGGTTATGTAATATGCGTCTATGATAACGTCGTTAAGCATGAACGCAGTAGGTTGGCCAAGGGTATGCATAAGGGAGAGGTGTGTTCACTGCTGGACTCGCATATGATCATTTGCGCATTCATATCCACAGTAACTGTGTGTGGGAATGTTCTTTTCTCCGATATCCACGTACAGATGATTCTGCCGATCGCTGACTGGCATCGTTGACGCCGCACTAGTAGGTGACTTTGGGTTGATAATAGCCCGGCTCAGCATGTTCGTGGCAGCAGGGTTGTTCTTATTGAACCTGTGAGGTCATAAACTGATGCAGCCGACAATAAAGGCAATGCCGATGGCCTGACCGGCTAGGATGTTATTAAGGACAGCCATATTGCATCCCGCGTCACCGCGCAACCAGTCTCTGAGCGGTGCCCGGATGTAGTCGCGCCCCCAAGCGGGCTGGCGGCGAACTGACTGAAGACAGATTGAAGGGACGCCCATTTCCCTCAGACACCGGACGATGTGCAAGTCAAGTACCCAGGTCGTATGACCAGCCCCCCCCCCCCCACCCGCACTCGCCGCACTACCCCCTCGAAACGTGTGTGAAAGCCACGCCACAGTTTCTGTTCTTGCCTCTGTTTGCCCCCCCCCCCCCCCGCCTGACGCCGGTTGGCTTTTGCGATCCTCCCTCAGTCGACTGTGAGCAGCGACGCTGACACAAAAGGATCCTTCTGCCTCCGGCCATATTTTGGCCCACAAAAAGGCACTCGGCGGACCAGCGCTCTTTCAAGGCATCCCGTCGACAAGAAGCAAGGATTTTAGCGCCTATTTATCGGTGGCGATACTTGTGTCCGGGTCACCAAATGGCGCTGGGGAAGGGGCGGTGAAGGGTGGGGCAGCACGTTAGGGAGTGGAGCAGTACGCTGGGCTGGGGCAGTAGGGGGTGGAGCAGTACGTTAGGAGGTGGGGCAGTGCGCTGGGCTGGGGCAGTAGGGGGTGGAGCAGTACGTTAGGAGGTGGGGCAGTGCGCTGGGCTGGGGCAGTAGGGGGTGGAGCAGTACGTAAGGAGGTGGGGCAGTACGCTGGGCTGGGGCAGTAGGGGGTGGAGCAGTACGTTAGTAGGTGGGGCAGTACGCTGGGCTGGGGCAGTAGGGGTGGAGCAGTACATTAGTAGGTGGGGCAGTACGCTGGGGTGGAGCAGTAGGGGGTGGGGCAGTACGTTAGTAGGTGGGGCAGTACGCTGGGCTGGGGCAGTAGGGGGTGGAGCAGTACGTTAGGAGGTGGGGCAGTACGCTGGGCTGAGGCAGTAGGGGGTGGAGCAGTACGTAAGGAGGTGGGGCAGTACGCTGGGCTGGGGCAGTAGGGGTGGAGCAGTACATTAGTAGGTGGGGCAGTACGCTGGGGTGGAGCAGTAGGGGGTGGGGCAGTACGTTAGTAGGTGGGGCAGTACGCTGGGCTGGGGCAGTAGGGGGTGGAGCAGTACGTTAGGAGGTGGGGCAGTACGCTGGGCTGAGGCAGTAGGGGGTGGAGCAGTACGTAAGGAGGTGGGGCAGTACGCTGGGCTGGGGCAGTAGGGGGTGGTACAGTACGTAAGGAGGTGGGGCAGTACGCTGGGGTGGGAGAGTAGGAGGTGGAGCAGTACGTTAGGAGGTGGGGCAGTACGCTGGGCTGGGGCAGTAGGGGGTGGTACAGTACGTAAGGAGATGGGGCAGTACGCTGGGGTGGGAGAGTAGGAGGTGGAGCAGTACGTTAGGAGGTGGGGCAGTACGCTGGTCTGGGGCAGTAGGGGGTGGTACAGTACGTAAGGAGATGGGGCAGTGCGCTGGGGTGGGAGAGTAGGGGGTGGGGTAGTACGTTATGAGGTGGGGCAGTACGCTGGGCTGGGGCAGTAGGGGGTGGTACAGTACGTTAGAGGTGGGGCAATACGCTGTGCTTGGGCAGTACGTTAGGAGGTGGGGCAGTACGCTAGGGGGTGGGGCAGTAGGGGATGGTGCAGTAAGTTAGGATGTGGGGCAGTACGCTGGGCTGGGGCAGTACGTTAGGAGGTGGGGCAGTGCGCTGGGGTGGGGCAGTAGGGGGTCTTGCAGTACGTTAGTGGGTGGGGCAGTACGATTGGGTGGGGCAGTACACTAGGGGGTGGGCAGTACGTTAGGAGGTGGGGCAGTGCGCTGGGGTGGGGCAGTAGGGGGTCTTGCAGTACGTTAGTGGGTGGGGCAGTACGATTGGGTGGGGCAGTACACTAGGGGGTGGGCAGTACGTTAGTGGGTGGGGCAGTACGATTGGGTGGGGCAGTACACTAGGGGGTGGGCAGTACGTTAGGAGGTGGGGCAGTGCGCTGGGGTGGGGCAGTAGGGGGTCTTGCAGTACGTTAGTGGGTGGGGCAGTACGATTGGGTGGGGCAGTACACTAGGGGGTGGGCAGTACGTTAGGAGGCGGGGCAGTACGGTAGGGGGTGGGGCAGTACGCTAGACGGTGAGCAGTACGTTAGTGGGTCAGGCAGTATGCTAGGGGGTGGGTAGTACTCTAGGGGTGAGGCAGTACGTTAGGAGGTGGGGCAGTACGCTAAGGGGGTGGGGCAGTACGTTACAAGGTGGAGCAGTACTCTAGGGGGTGAGGCAGTACGCTAGGGGTGGGTCAGTACGTTAGGAGGTGGGGCAGTACGCTAGGGGGTGGGGCAGTACGTTACAAGGTGGAGCAGTACTCTAGGGGGTGAGGCAGTACGCTAGGGGTGGGTCAGTACGTTAGGAGGTGGGGCAGTACGCTAGGGGGCGGGGCAGTACACTAGGGGGAGGGGCAGTGCGCTAGGCAGTAGAGCAGTACGCTAGGGGTGGGGCAGCACGCTAGGGGGTGGGGCAGTACGTTAGGGGGTGAGGTAGTACGCTATGGGGTGGGGCAGTACGGTAGTGTGATGGGTCAATGCGCTCGGGGTTGGGTCAATGCGCTCGGGGTTGGGGCAGAACGATAGGGGTGGGGCAATGCCTTAGTGGGGATTAGGAGGTGGGGGAGTACGCTAGGGGGGGAGGCAGTACGTTAGTAGGTGGAGCAGTACGCTGGGCTGGGGCAGTAGGGGGTGGTGCAGTACGTTAGTAGGTGGGGCAGTACGCTGGGCTGGGGCAGTAGGGGGTGGGGCAGTACGCTGGGCTGGGGCAGTAGGGGGTGGGGCAGTACGTTCGGGTGTGGGGCAATACGCTAGGGGGTTGTTCAGTAGGGGGTGGAGCAGTACGTTAGTAGGTGGGGCAGTACGCTAAGAGGTGGGGCAGTACGATAGCGGGTGGGGCAGTACGTTCGGGTGTGGGGCAATACGCTAGGGGGTGGGGCAGTAGGGAGTAGTGCAGTACGCTAGGGGGTGGGGCAGTGCGTTAGTAGGTGGGGCAGTACGCAAGGGGGTGGTGCAGTACGTTAGTAGGCGGGGCAGTACGCTAGGGGAGGAGCAGTAGGAAGTGTTGCAGTACGTTAGTAGATGGGGCATTATGCTAGGGGTGGAGAAGTACGTTAGATGGGGCAGTACGCTAGGGGGTGGGGCGGAATGAGCACGCTACGCCGAAGGATCAGCAAGAAAGGAGAAGAATAGCACACTAGGCAGAAGGTCTAGCTAATATCAGCTTTCACATGGAACACTTTACCACTGTTCAGTAAATGGAGTTGCAATGCTCTGGGACACACCCTGAGGACATACTGTGGGTAATATGGGCGGCTGTATCTCCACGGTGACCACACGGTGTTATGGGGTGGCATGGTTAGTGGTGTGAGATGTCCTAGGGTTGTAACTCGCGGTCGTAAACTGCGGCCGTCGCAGCGCCGTGTAGGTAATGACACCGGTCTAGGGAGACTCGGGGCACAGACGCCTCTTAGCAAAATGAGATGATTGCGCCATGGCCCAGGCCGCGCATCTCAGATAATGGCGAAATTTGCGGCCCCAGAAAACCTTGGCTCTGACGTGTAAGGTCCAGACGACATATAGCGGCCCTCGGCCACCACCCATGCGTACACAGAATGCTGAGACCGTTATGTCAGATACGACAAAAAGCTACAACTGCCTTGATTGAAGTTGAAAGGCATCTTCAGCCTATAAGGTTATAAGATCGTACCAGAGGCGCCCCAGCAACCAACCCGTGTCTTCTTCTATCTGCCAGGGGCGGATCCAGAAGGGGGCCGACCTGGGACCATCCCCTTTTAGGGCCGAATTTACACCACTTAACATATTAGACTCAAAAAGCTAGGCTATTATTTGAAACTGGCCCCGTCTTTTCCAGCATATCTGGATTCGACCCCATCCAGATGCGTCGTACAATATGTAGATGAACTTCTGTTACCGTTATTACGCATAGCAATTGAATGATCACCTTACGTGATGAAAGCAAACCGCCCTTGTGTAAAACGGATTGATGCAAGTACAATTGCAAATAACAATTATGATTCTGACAAGCGGAACGTCGAGAGAGAAAAAACGCAGACGCCAATCTACGTGACGTAATCTATTTCGATGAGGTCAGTTCAACTCGACCATTCAGACAGCTCTATTCGCGGCCAATCAGCGCCACTCTCGACTAGACGGTCCAAAATGATATTTTCTACGGGCCCCGCAGTATGACCACCTCTAGGACATCTCGACGAGGCTAATTGCTTTGACATCAATCTACACCATCTCACACCAGCCAGAAAATTCATTTGCCCCCTGGGGTGTGATAGTAGTTAGGCCTTTGGGGATGTGAGGGCGGGATGGCTATTGGTGGGGGAGGGGAGGGGGAGGGGGGGGGGAGGGGGGTTCCGATGGATACACCGGTCCTAACATGTAAGACACGGTTGCTAGTCTATCCTGACCCCGGCGAAGGAGGGCGCCGTTTTATGGACTCACGGCTGATGGGTAAGATAACTACCGATGTCTTTAGAGTCGACGGGACTCCTTATCAGCCCACAGCGTCGCTCTCAGCTTGTGTGGATCCAACCGTGCGGGCTCCCGGCTTATATCTATGCTTGGATCCCTGGCCAGAGTGCCTGTCTCGCTGCCTGTTCCGTACCCTATACCGCTGCCGGTGTCGTACCCTATACCGCTGCCGGTGTCGTACCCTATACCGCTGCCTATTTGTACCTATTTCGCTGACTGTTTCGTACCTATCTCGCTGCCTGTTTCGTACCCTAGACCGATGTCTGTTTCGTACCCTATACCGATGCCTGTTTCGTACCTATCTCGCTGCCTGTTTCGTACCGTATACTGATGCCTGTTTCGTACCCTATACCGCTGCCTGTTTCGTACCCTATTCCGCTGCCTGTTCCGTACCCTATACCGCTGCCTGTTCCGTACCCTATACCGCTGCCTGTTTCGTACCCTATACCCTTGCCAGCCACATTGACCACGACCCTCAGCCTCTACACATGCCACCTCTCCGCCACCCCACTCTACCCCACCCCGCTCCCCTCCACCCCACCCCACCCCACTCCACCCTACCCCAGTCCATCTCCCCTTCCCCATCCATACCCATATATAATCTCGATATCGTCGTCCCCCCCCCCACTCCCCCCCGCGTTGCTTATTGTGTGACCGGCTACATGCAGCCAGCCCTCCACAGCCCCCCATCCCGCCCCCTCGCACCCTCCTAATCCAGACGCACCAATGACCTCTATATATCACCTTGAGATCCTCGGTTTGCATGCCGCCACGGTGCGGGCTGACATCCGCCTCGAGGCCCGCTTCTCTAATTTACCTTGCCACATAAAGGGCCTGCAGGTCTTCCTCACCTCTCCCAGTCTGACCTTTATTCACCTACCTTAGACTCCCTCCCCTCAGGGTATAGCGAGTGCCCTTTACCGCCAATTCCCCGGGAATCATTGCCATATGCTGCGTGAATGCCAGCAATAAAACACGGGTGGTTCGATTTCTTATCCCGCAATATATAATATCCCAACCCTCTTACCGCAAACAAGCGTGACTCCCACCCCGCCCACACGCACACATACCCACCATCTAAGCCCTCCCCACCCCGACCCCTTCACGCTCTACCCTGGACGCAGTGGTCCTACCCCAGCACCCAGAACGCCTTCGCTGCGATTATTATTGGGGTCTGCGGCCGACGGACTGGGTCACAACGCGGTGTTTGCCGCTCAGATCATTCAAAATTCATTCCGCGTCGGCTGCTAAAACACGGACGTGAATAAACGCGCGTCGGCTGCTAAAGCAAGGACGTGAATAAACGCGCATCGGCTGCTAAAACACGGACGTGAATAAACGCGCATCGGCTGCTAAAACAAGGACGTGAATAAACGCGCATCGGCTGCTAAAACACGGACGTGAATAAACGAGCGTCGGCTGCTAAAACACGGACGTGAATAAACGCGCGTCGGCTGCTAAAACACGGACGTGAATAAACGAGCGTCGGCTGCTAAAACACGGACGTGAATAAACGAGCGTCGGCTGCTAAAACACGGACGTGAATAAACGCCTGTCGGCTGCTAAAACACGGACGTGAATAAACGAGCGTCGGCTGCTAAAACAAGGACGTGAATAAACGAGCGTCGGCTGCTAAACACGGACGTGAATAAACGAAGGACGCATCCAAACACAGCTCCTGCCTCACAAAGGATCAGGAAGGCAATGGCTTCCCTTGAGGTCCTCCCTACCCCACGAGATGTCTCTGAGCAGGGGAGAGGGGGGAGGGGGAGGGGAGGGTAGGGAACGGGTGGGGACGGGAGAGGGTGGGGGGGGATGGTAAGCCATATATTCGCCCCTTCATTATTATAATACCAGATGTGAGGGTTCTTTCTCTTTGACAATTGTGGGTTTAAACCCACGTGAGTCCGGTATATATCTTTACATCTCATTGTTGCAGTTGTTATTTGACTCAAATAGGCCTTACTGCGCATAAAGGTTTCCCAAGCAGACCCCCCCTCCCCCCCGCCCCCCTTCAGACATGCTCTTAAACTCGCCTCTCAAGCCGTGCATTGCCTCTCTTCTATAGCTGCATTGCAATGTCCGTGGCGGGTCACGCGTAAACCACAGGAAGTCGGTGTCATAGTTCCGTAGGCGTCTCAAGGCATGATCCATGGAAGTGGGGACATTCAGAGAGGTTTTGCCTTCTGTAAGACGAGGCATTGTATTCCCGGCGTTTCTCCAATCTCCCAAGTTGAATTATGTCACGACCTTTTTGGCTCAGCGGCGGGATATCCTGTGGTGACAATTATAGGCCATTGCCATTGGCGCCGTCTAGTGGTGGCATCTTACCGTCACTGCTCATCATATCAATCTAACAAGCTGGCCCACCGTAGCGCCGCCTAGCGGTGAGATTTCACCGTCACTGCTCATCTAACAAGCTGGCCGCACCGTGGCGCCGCCTAGAAGTGAGATCTCACCGTCACTGCTCATCTAACAATCTGGCCCACCGCAACGCGGCCTAGCGGTGAGATCTCGCCGTCACTGCTCATCTAACAAGCTGGCCCACCATAGCGCCGCCTAGCGGTGAGATCTCACCGTCACTGCTCATCTAACAAGCTGGCCCACCGTGGCGCCGCCTAGCGGTCAGAACTCACCGTCACTGCTCATCTAACAAGCTGGCCCACCGTGGCGCCGCCTAGCGGTGAGATCTCACCCTCACTGCTCATCTAACAAGCTGCTCTACCATGGCGCCGCCTAGCGGTGAGGTCTCACCGTCACTGCTCAGCTAACAAGCTGCCCCACCATGGCGCCGCCTAGCGGTGAGGTCTCACCGCCACTGCCGCTCTAAAGAGCCGCTGCCATCATGGGATGGCCATTACGCCTGTAGCCTAAGCCTTACGCCGCCCGAGGTAAGAGGAATACCGTGTACCGTGTGTCGCACAGCCATTAAGGCCGGCGTCCACAGACGTCTAAGGTATCATTACCGAGCTGAATAAACATCGAGCTGATTAGTCTGGTGGCCAAGGCAAACACACCTCTAGCTGACCCGGGAGCCGGGCGGGTGGGTGGCCGTCAGCAGATGAAACTCGGCGTCCCGTATATAAGCCGGGGACCCGTATGATGGCTGTAGGCTGTTTAGTTTAAACATCTCATCGAGGTGCTTCCTTAGAGAAACCGAATATATCATATTCCGACATGTAAAATTAATTTGGATGTGAGGAGTTTGGAAGGTCTGGAATAAGTCAGATATATATCAATTTTTAAAGCAGAAAAAAAAGCCTCTACTGACACCCTTTTTCTTATTTTTAATAAGGAGAATATCATATAGCATGCTTGGTCTAGAAATAGAATGCACAGGTAATGTTAGCAATGGCCGCTAGAATAGTTGTTATCCTTTTACCGTGCGATTGCGTTGTCTATACTTACAAACGATGCCACTAGACGAGCCTGCAATGTTGTTTATCCGCTTGACATGCTCCATCGACAGACATCGTTAGCGATTTCCCAGAAGCCCCGGGGGTTTGAATAGACAGGGACAATGTTCTGGTCGATTGGTCACCAGCAAACACACGAGCAAACAGCGACCGGGGTGATAGCTTCAGAAAGAGAACCGTAGATCGGAGTAAACATGCTCTGAAGCGTTGGGAAATGAAACTCTTGTTCACCATTGAATCGAACATCTAAACGACCTTTAATCACAACCTAAATCGGTCTGTATCGCGATTGAATCGTTATCTATCAAGATCTAACGACCTTTTATTACAATCTAAATCGGTCTTTATCACGATTGAATCGTTATCTATGAAGATTTAAACGACCTTAATTAACGACCTTTTATCTCTACCTAAATCGGTCTTTATCACGATTGAATCGTTACCTATCAAGATCTAAGATGACCCATATCACAACCTAAATCGGTCTTTATCACGATTGAATCGTTGCCTATCAAGATCAAAGATGACCTTTATGACAACATAAATCGGCTTTTTTAACGAATGAATCGTTACATATCAAGATCTAAACGACCTTTTATCACAACCTAAATCGGACTATATCACCATTGGATCGATAATCTAAACGGCCTTTTATCACAACCTAAATCGGACTATATCACCATTGGATCGTTATCTAAACGACCTTTTATCACAACCAAAATCGGTCTTTATTACGATTGAATCGTTACCTATCATGACCTGGGTGTTCTAAGACAACCTAAATCGGATTTGATCACAATTGCTTTTACCTCTTTACCGTCTTTATTACCAAGTTGACCCGTCTTTGCTAACATTTCATTTTGTCTCTGTTATAATTTTATCTTGTCTTTAAAAGCATTTCGACCTCTCTTTCTTACCATCTTGACCTGTCCTTCTTACCATCTGGACAATTCTTGATAATTTATAACCATCTCGACCTGTCCTTTTGCTTCCCGCTGTCCGCCTCAGACACAAACCGTCGAGGTGCTCTCCTCAAGTAATATCATCCCATCACGCTGAAACCAATCGCACGCACACTGCAGATATAAGCTGCTGGAACCTTTGTGAGTATGACAATATTAATCTGTATTTTGGGTGAGTAACATTTGTTCTTGCCATGATGTGAAGGCTATTTTATATGAAGGAAAAATGTGCCTTATTGACATTTCCCTGCTGTGAGGCTGTAATGGAATCTCATTTGTCAACCGGTCTAGACGTGGCGGCTTCACGGTGACTCCTTTTCTTCTAACAAGATATGCTTTATCCGCCTCCCATTCCAGCCCGTCTGGTCCTCTCCAGCGTTCTCTGCCGTTCTATATTCCCTTTGTGCTTTTGTCCCGTCTCCCGACATTTCGCTTTTCCCCCCCTTTCTTCACCTGCCATGAAGGCACATCATGACAAACAACCGGGGTCATGACAGCTGATGACATTTGACGGCCTTTGACCAATGGCAGCGCTTGCACCGCCGTATATATAGGTCACATGGGGCCGGAAGTGTGCGGAGGCCGGCGTCCCGCTCGTGGCGGTCTCAGTTAAGGCCAATCCACAACGAGACAATTCGGAAATATATTTTTTTTCTGGTTATCCCAAGGGATCCATTGAGAAAACCTAAAACATTAAACTATTGAAGCGAATCGCGAGAGACCAATAGGCAATAGCGACCATCTGCGCGATGGGGGCGAATTAACTTTATGACAATTTATAACAGCCGACAGGAGTAAAGCTTATTATGACTGTGTGCCCTCCCCGCCTACGCCTTTACTCCGTTTCCATTTGCGTCATTTTTTGGTAGCAATACTGCCAAACCGGCGAACTTTTTATCCCAAAAAGAGCACTGGAGCCTTAGCTATTGCGGAGTGGCAGTATATCCAGCGGCACAAGCCCGGGTCCTGTTCAGCACCCTCTAGCGAGTCGGGTGTGAGTTACAAGGGCCCCTTGATAACGTACCCGTCCTCTACTGAAGCCAGATTTCGTGGGGACACAAGGGAGGCGAGAGCCGCTTATTCGCGGTCGTTGACTTAATATGACAGGTCTTCAAAGCCGTGTGGCTGCCTAGTTGCCTATCGTACGGCGTCCTGGAATGTCCTTGGGCGTCCCCTGCACAAGGTCAGGGCAGTCTGCAAGACCGCCGATGAGAATTAAGAGCAAAGGGGGACGGTGGGGGGGGGGGGGGCGAGGAGGGAGGGTGGAAGACAGAGGGAGCCGGGGGCGGGGGGGGGGAGGGGGTGGGGGTCTAGCGCACAAGTTACCTTCCAGAGCTGAGACCGTGGACAAATTAATAGCAGTCACAAAAAAAGTAATTATGAAACAAATTGGTCAAACTATCGCCCGGATAGTGACAGTGATGCCTCGCCACGTGCGCATCATGAATATGGAAATTAGAGCGAAGACGTCCATTCTGCCTGTTTCATTCGATGACTGCGATCTGCGGGTCTCTGCAGTGGGATGAAGCACCAACAGGTTCACTCTTAATTATATCTTACTTGACTTGCGCATAACTGTTCTCGCAAAGTGTGCTAGCTAACTAGTCTTCTGATATATGTACCCAGGTATTCCCCATTATATGTGTTTAATTACAGGTATACTATAGTCGGCGCGTTTAATATCTGCCGCCTCGCTTTCGTAAATATTTTTGCCCGTGCACCATTTGCAGCCACGATTTATGTATTTATTTGCTCCATTACACCAGACCCTTGTGATTTTAACTTACTTGAAAGTGTATATTGTTTAATAAAAGCACAAGTTCATTTAATATGAGAGAAACCATAAACGCAAACCATAAACGCATGTAAGCTTAATTCAAGTTACGGCTTGACATTGACACAACCTAACTCCCCTGCCCAAAACACCAGCAATACTATCGCCCACAGACACGACAGATGACAAGGTAAACAGAGCGACGGCCATAGCGAAACTTGTCCGCTTCGTTTGCGTGAAACTCATAATGTTGGCATAATGTGAATTCGTTTGACTACAGGACTGTGAGTACGCCAAATTCTCCTGGGCCTTTGGTTCAAGTTGACAAATATAAACTGATTTTAGGCTTGTCAATGAAACATTTCGTGTCAAATTAGAAAACGAGGCGGCAAATAGTTTCCGTGCCGACTATATGTAACAGCTATATGTTTACTACTCGATGTAATGTACTGGACTGACATCTAGATGTATCCCCTTTGTTATATATTGTTATGTACCAGTTTACTTTCTGAATGATTTGGCATGCCAAATACAAAAATACAAAAACAACTTCGTCAAAGGTCATTTGACAGAAATCAATAGACTGGAAGATGCCTCAGTGGCACTATTAGTGACACGGCTGGTAACTGCGCCTTTTATTGAAAGTATTATTTTATTAATTTATTTTATTTATTAATTTATTTTATTTTATTAATTTATTTTATTTTATTAATTTATTTTATTTTATTAAGTTATTTTGTTTTATTAGTTTATTTTATTTTATTAATTTATTTTATTTTATTAGTATGACAATATTGCTGACATTTTGACACTATTATTGCCATTATGGAGATTATTATTGGCACTATTATCAACAGTATTATTATGAAACTTGGTCTATTGATTATACGGTTCGGTCCAGCACAATTCCCTAGACATCATCGTGCAGTGCAGGGCTGGCTGGCTGGCTGGCTGGCTGGCTGGCTGGCTGGCTGGCATGATGTGCAAGGCCATACTATCGCCCACTATTGGTAGGTAGACTGACGATATAATTGGCGCACTTTATTACGACAATTGAGAATACATTGGTAAGTGGATCCTGCTTCTCGTGTCCTGAAGGTTCAATACTGACTCGATGCTCACGAGAGTCGCTATGAGTCAGGGCGGTGAGTAGCGAGTCTTTAAATCAGATTACCCATCTAATAGGGATTTGAAAGGGGACAGTTGTAAAGTTGTTTTCGTAGATCCGACACTGACACCGTCATTCGGAAAATCGACGGTGAACATTGTGAATGTTAAATAGTGGACGCCAGACACCGCCCCCCCCCCCCACACACACTTCCAAGTCCCATATATAACCGGAGTCAGGGAGGGTCTGTCCCTCCCACAGCCTCACTCAGGTGGGGCTGTCACTGCACTCTCGTCGGGGGTGGGGGCAGTCAGTGAACCCGTCTCGAGGTCGGCCTACTATAGTCTGGGGGAATCTGTTACTTCACCCTCCTCGGGGTGAGTCTGTCACCCACCCCTCCATCACCCCTCAGTGAGACTGCCACCCACCCCTCCCTGGCCCCTCAGTGAGACTGCCACCCACCCCTCCCTGGCCCCTCAGTGAGACTGCCACCCACCCCTCCCTGGCCCCTCAGTGAGACTGCCACCCACCCCTCCCTGGCCCCTCAGTGTCAATGGACCCGCCTCGAGGTAGGAATATAACACTAACCCTCCCTCGTAGAAAAGTATCCCGCCGTCTCCTACCCATCCCATGTTAGCCCTCTCCCCTAACCATCGCCTCTTTCACCCTCCGCCCCCCCCCCCCGCCCCCCTCCTCCCTACCTTCCCCTCCGGCGCGGTCGAAGGCGCCCGCTTTACTCCGTTCATCACCTCAGGCCGTGGAGGACTCCGGCGACTGACAGGGTATTTCACCCTCTGTTTGCCATGACACCCCGGGCCTGAGACAGCGCCTCTGGCGGTGGGAAGTGTCATTGCCCTGACTGGTGCAATACCGGATGACCGACCTGACAGTTCCGGTGCACCCTGCAGCAAAGTGCGTGACGAATTGTCATTGGTTCACCGCCAGTGCAATGCTCTTCTCCATGTAGGTTCGCAGAGAGATGTTTCACCCATTTTGTTTTACATATACATGTCATGTATCTAAGGTCTATTCAGTGCATCGACGAGAATGAATATATATATATATATATATATATATATATATATATATATATATAATAAAGACCCAGGCAATGAGAGAGTCAAATCAGACTTGGACCTTGGTAACACCATAAACGTTTCACATTGCTCCATTCCATTCATAGTCATTACCCAACATATCAATCAAACCAAGATTCGGGCAACTTTACAAATGATTAACACGTGATTAAAGATATGGTATATCGGTGACGAATTAGCGACAGATAGATAGACATACCAATAACATCTTGATCACCTCCCACATAGGGACAATATCCAAATAGTTCCTATAATTAATGGTATAACGATAGACGTTACGCATCGATAAAAAAAATGTCGACCGCCAATTCGTTTCTCTCTTCCTGGACATATGCAAATAAAGTAGTCCGGTGTTGATCAGGTTATTTTTTGTCAATACACGACTCGCCAGTGGCAGGACATCTCACTTCTTTATAATATATTCACCAGGAAACATCGGTAGCACGTATACCAACATCACTCCCACTCCCCTTTCTGTCGGCTCTGGGTCGAATTGTGTTGTATCCTATAAAGGTCCCCCACCCCCCACCCCCTCTTTAGATGCGATTAGATTTCCTTTCATTGGAACTGGCAGAGAATTATAGGCGCTAGTGACGCGGGGTTTAATGGAATAATGCTTTTTACACGGCACCCATGTCAAGAAGCGGTGTCCACGTCATTAGAGGGGTCGTTTTGTCTGTCTATCTATGATGGCGCCCTGGCCGTCTATGACATTACCATTGAGGGCGGCCCTGTCGCCAGGCTACGCCATCTCTCTAGCCACCACACCACCAAAGCCAAAAAAAATAATACAAGCGTTATCGGACAGCCATGCAGCCCTTCGGCCGAAATCTACAAAGAATCGTTTCAACGAATGATCATCTCGGCGCTGAATAAAAGCGAGATTTGAGGGGGAGGGGTCCTGGCCTCTAGGCGGCGGTATCTCCTGCTACAATCAGTCAGTCAACGAGATGAGAAATGACTGCGGTGGGAGTGGTGGGGCGAGGGGGGGGGGGAGGGAGAGGGGAGGGGGAAGGGTGGAGGGGGTGGTGGAGCGTGGCTTGTCCCTCCGAGACCACCCCCCTCCTGCATAATCCATCTCAGCACCAGCCCCCACCATTGGTCTTACATTTTGGATGTTGCCCTCCCCCCAAATCCTTATTGATGGGGCTTGGGAGGGTGGGGTGACCAGCCTTTCCGCCAGAAGAGAAAAAAACACCGGTGAAACAAACTAGGTCTTCACACGGGATCAGAGCTGTACCACTGTAGGTCAGCAGCACGGGACAACAACGTCCTCAAGTAGCAGACCGGGGAATGGAACGGTGGGGTGGGGGGGAGCAACGGAGTGAGAGGTGGGGATGACGGACAAATTAGAGGGTGACTACGGGGGAGCGAACCCAGAACATTCGCAGTCCACCCCTTTACCAATCCACATCGAGTTAGCCGGTCGAACGGGTAGGGGGTGTGAGGCTTGGGGTTTGACAGGAAGACGACGGCGGGGGGGGGGGGGGTGTCCGAGGGTATGGAAGGGGGCGGTTGGATTGGACTGTGCGGGAGTGGGGGTGGGGATGGGGGTAACGGTCCCATTGGTCTTTCCACCCGCCACCCCCCTGCCTGCCCCTCCCTCCCAGGCTTCTATGCCCGAAGCTCACCCACCCCGAACAAGACGCTGGGTCAAAGCAAAAAGACGGTGAACGACTGGCGGTTGATAAGCCTCCCGCACGGGTCCCCACATGGCGTGCCACTTGCTGCCTTAATACCAACGAGACCCCCATCAATCAATCAATTGGGCCTTTGATTCACTTACTCAACCCTCCAGCACCCCCTGCACCCCACCTCTACCCTCACCCCTCCCCACCCCTAGGGAGCAGGGCGGGGTAAGATGACTACCACCACCACCCCCCCCCCTTCCTCAACCCCAACCTCCACAACCCCTCACAACCCCTCACAAACCCTCAAAACAAGATCCGGGTCTTGCACGAAGCCTGGGCATCCTGGCTTGCATAAAGGGAAGATAGCGACCGTGATAGCTGCCATCTTGGACCCCTTGGGAAGGGACCGACGGGGCAGTAGGGACAAGACCTGCCCACATCACAGCCTTGTCTCTTGATATTTATCTTGGCAACCACCAGAAAGGTACCGTCGCTTGTCCAACGCACCGAATCCATTAACAAATGACCTGGGCTCGAGGAGTGCACCGAGACACAGTCACGTGACTGCCACGCCAGGGCAATTGAATGGTTGCGCTGCGGGGAGTTGTACTTAGTGTAATAATAATCAAGGGAGATGTCATCATCATCATCAGGGTGGCCGAGAAGGATATATATATATATATATATATATATATATTGCATGTCCTGTATATCATGGATAGAGGGCTGCACTAGTTCAGACCATTTAAACAGTGCTTGCAGAACAGCATTCGGCTGGACAAAAAATATCCATTGTTCGTTATTATGTATACGTGTCAAGATATTATCAAAGCTTGAAGTCAATATCGCTTTCCGTGATACGAGGGTAAATAAAGCGACCAATAGCACCTAGAAACACAATGCAGGATATTTCGCCTTTCATTTAAAAATAAACCGGTAATAACCGTAAAATTAAATAAATACATATTTGCACCATATGTTTGTAAGGCACTATATGTGACACATGTAATCATTTTAACTCCGAAGCTGAATGTTTTTGCCAAATTACAGACCGTCTGCCGCGTGTGTCCCAGATCTAAAGGCCACATAATGTCAGGGCCGCGCGGCCTGGGGCCAAAAAAAAACAACTAATTACGGAACGCAAGCAGAGATGTGGGGGCAAACCAGAGGCATTTCGGAGCGGCGTCCGCGACATAGACTTGACCTTGGGGCAATCCAATTGCCGTTCTCCCGACGGACTGTGCGCTGGCAGCCAAGTGATATGTCTATACTCCGGGGGGGGGGACTCCACCGACAACCGCCAGACAAGGCCTTCTCCACATTCCGTAGCAATGGGCCCTTACCAATGCCCGGGGAACGCGGGGGACATCGGCCTCCTTCTGGTCGCCTATTTTCCCCGCTCTTGTTGTTGGTTTGCACCATGTGGATTTTCCGTCCGTGGCGACCTATTCCGCGTCCACTTCCGCTTCCGTTCTCCTATTTTGAATGGAGCTATCTAGGTCAATCTGAATGTATATCTATTTCTCAATCTGGATTCATTCACTTCGTGGACGAGATACACGACCCCCCGCCCCCCCCCCACCCCCTTGCTCCACATTCGGCCTAGAACTTTTCGGCCAGGTATTTTATTTTTCTCTGAGGTGGCCACCATGCCAGCGACTATGTCATAATGGTGGTCTCCTCGGCCAGGGATTATTTTTTGTTCGTTTTTGCTGTATGCTGTATTGTATTGTTGTTGTTTTCCTGGTCGAAATAAATTATGATTCTCTATACTCGCTCTCTGTTGGGGCGGGCGGACGTTTCGGCCAAGTATAATACAAAACTTATATCATGGAGTGAACTGACTTAACACGCATATATGAAATTCAACATAATCTGAATTGGCTTAACACCATTTTAAACATAAATAACAATATCGCGGGCGTGCTATATTCTGTTGAATCGCTTAACGCCTTTAAACAGAAGTAGAATTGCTTAACGCCTTTAAACAAAAGTTGAATTGCTTAACGCCTTTAAACAAAAGTTGAATTGCTTAACGCCTTTAAACAGGAGTTGAATTGCTTAACGCATTTTTGAGCAGATACAACACCATATATATATAACACAACATAAAATTGGCTTAAAACTTGTGATACATAAGTTTAAATTATACCTGGCCGAAACGTCGGCCCTCCCTAAAGTACCTGGCCGAAACGTCCTACAACCGCTCTACACCCACCTTGTCACAGCCACCCACCGCAGTCGGACACTGATACAAGTAGCGATTGCCGCTGCACAGCTTCTAGTTTGTCCACATGTTCTTTACATAGATTCCCTTTATACAGGCTACTGCTGTACTCTAATTGCGGTTTTATGTAACACGTACATATCACCAGCTTGGTCTTTCTGTCCATAGTGCGAACTATTTTTCCTCGCTAATTGACTGAATAAGATCGTGAAGCTTTGGCGGTTATCTCCTTTATATGTCTGGCCCAAAACATGGTATCAGACAAACAGATACCTAGATGACAATGCTGGGACACTCGTTCTATGCAGTTACCATTGCATATTAATGGCAAGGGGGGCTCTACGAGTTGGCTTATTAGTTACAATCATGTATTTGGTCTTGGAAGCATTAAACCCGACACGCCACTGCTCCGCCCAATCAGCAATTTTGTGTCACCATTTACGGTTAACATCAGTAGAACATTGAATGACTTTGAGTAGAGATGTGTCATCAGCAAAGAGAAAAGCCTCAGACTGAAGGTCATCCACAATATCATTTGGCAGTGCCTACATCTGCTAAAGCCGTGGGCCCAGGATTGGACCTTGGGGAACCCCTGCGTTGATGTTTTTGCTAATCAGAATGCTTTCCATTCATAACAACTCTCTGGTGGCGCCCAGACAGGTAATTTTCAAACCACTTGAGGAGGTTTCCAGATACCCCTAGTGATTGCAGCTTACGAATAAGACCGTAGTGATATACTTGTCAATGCGTTAGATACACCTAGGAAAACCAAAAGAACATCGTGGTTGTCTTCAAGTCCCTTGTAAATATGATTTACCAAATATAATAACTGGTTGGTTGGGGATCGTGCTTCTTACAGCCCGCCTCCCTCCCTCTCCCTCCCTCACTATCCATGTCTCTCTGTCTGGCGCTCCCTGTGTCTTTGTCTCTGTATCTCTATCTGTCTCTATATCTATGTCTGCCTCTGTATCTTAAATTTCTATATCTCTCTCTCCTTCACTCTCTCTCTGTCTTTGTCTCTGTATCTCTATCTGTCTCTATATCTATGTCTGCCTCTGTATCTTAAATTCCCATATCTCTCTCTCTCTCTCTCTCCTTCACTCTCCCTCCGTCCGCCGTTTTCTAACCACCCTCCCTCGCCAAACCTAAGCTTTCTTTTTCCAATGGCTTTCCGTGTCTGCCGTATCCAGCTCCCAGCCCCCAGCCCCCTACAACCCTTCACTCCTGAGTATAGATGACTCCAGTATGCGACAGACACCGTATATCTGCACCCTGAGAGAAGTGAAAACCCTTCTCCTACACATTTCTTTGTACTTGATTCAGTGTCCGTGTCTCTTATCGCATCCCGCCCGTTTCCCTCTGTGGCCTCATAGTGACATCACACAACATACGGGTTCTACCAGTTACATTTTTACCAATGAAGATACGCCGCCATTCCTTTCTGCAAGTCCTCATTGCCCCTCACGGGAAACAGCAAAGGAAAATCATCATCGGCCCACTCACCACATGTGTCTCTCATGTAATACGAGATCACATGTACTAATCCGAGGACAGAAATAGATGTTACATTTACAAGAAAAATGACAAAAGAAGATGGAGCTAGCGCTGAAGCGGGAAGGTCTGTTTCGTACAATATTTTATCATGGTGGAGAACTTTTTTGGGACCCGTGAGGTCAATATAATCTGATATAGTGGGTCCCGTTACATACCCCCAACTGCTCCTTGAGGGCGACAGGTGCCACCGGGAGGTCTTGGGGCAAGAATACTGCCCACCCCAGGTTTGATGTAGTGTTAATGAGACCGGCCCACAGGGACAATGGCGCAGCCTAGAGAGGGGCACAGATTCCAGGCACACCGCGGACGCCCGGACACCGCCTATCAGTTACATAACTACGGCTCAGCTCAAATGGCTACCCTAGAGCCATCTAGCGGCCGATGGGGAAACCAGTTCCTAGCTGGCGACGACGGCGGTGACCCTAGAGAACGGAGGGGGGGTTGTTGCGGGGCGAGTGGGGTGGGCAGGGGGGATGGGGGGTGGGGTACCGGGCGGCGGATGGCGGGTGGCAAGCAACAGGGATAGACACACTCACCACGCTCTCTGACAGACAATGACATACCCCTACACTCTAACCCTCTCCCTCCTCTCTTCCTCTTTCCCTGTAACTCTGGCCGCCTAACACACACACCCCCACGCCGTCGTAAACCCTAATCCTCCACGCCCTGTATCAAGAGACTCCATGCCCCCACCCCCCCATCCGTACATCTAGACATTACCCCATCTCCCCTTCGATCAATCCGCCCAAACTCTCCCCCTCCAACTCCGCCACTCCCACCCCTCTTCCCTCCCTGGCACTCCCGTCCCTCTCCCCCGCCCCCACCCCCGGGCGGCTGGCGTCGTCCCCCTGCAATCCCCCAACGGCCACCCTGCGGCCGCCAGACGACTCGTTAATCCGCCGTTATGGGCACCGGGGAGCCGGCGGGGCGCCAGACCGCCATGAATCAGATCCTGGCATACCCCCAAGCATAACACCCTCTTTACCCTCCACCCCAACCCCTAGTCTGCCCCTTCACCCCACCCCTAGTCCGCCCCTCCACCCCTCCACCCCACCTCTAGTCCTCCTCTCCAGCCCCACCTCTTGTCTGCCCCTCTACCTGAACCCCTAGTCCGCCCCTTCACCCCCACCCCCACCCGTAGTCCTCCCCTCCACAGCTCCACCCCGCCTCTAGTCCTCCCCTCCAGCCCCTCCCCTTGTCCTCCCATCCACCCCCAGCCCTAGTCCGCCTCTCCACCCCCACCCCCACCCGTAGTCCTCCCCTCCACCCCAACCCCTCGTCCTCCCCTCCCCGCTACAGCCTCCATTCTCCCACGCAACCCCAACGCCCCCACCCTCCCTCCTACCCACCACCCCAATCCTCCACCACTCCCCACCCAATTTCTCCCCCATTGATACGATAGCCGCCATATGGCGTGCAGTCAGCCAAGCTAACCATGAATGGTTATCCAGCTCCCCCGCCAAACACCCGGTCAGGGGTGGTGGTTGGGGAGCATGCGGGGGTGGCGTGGGGTGGCGTGAGGTGGGGGTTTCAGGGGGTGGGTGGGGGGGGGGGGGATGGCAGGCCACGTAAATTCCATGTGTAATCACGCACGTTCTGATCCCCTTCAGACCCCGCCATTTTTTTTCGAGCGCAAACCACAATCGAAATGTGGACGGATTTGGGTCCGCTCCACTGCATGAATAGTTTGGCCGTGAAACAGCTATCGAGATCGACTGTGGCGGCACCTCTCCTCCTCCGAACCACGCGACCGCGCCAACTTGTTGCCATGGCGCCCAGACGGAATGCTTGGCAACCGTTTCCCTCTCTGACCAGACGCCTCCGGGTTGTTATTTACCCATGTGCCCAATGATTGTCTGTCTGTCTTGCTGTCTGTCGGGGGTGTCAGGGCTGGGTGGCTGGGGTAGGGGCGGGGGGGGGGGGGCGGGGGTGATGTGTCGCCAGTGTCCCTTTAAGTCCACGCCTTCTGCTCGGCTGATGAACTGCTGACCTTGACCTTAAGCCACGATCCTGAATATAAATCATGTTTCTATGGTTACCGCTATTGCTCGCTTTTTTATCGCCGAGCCGACATTAAAGGTGAGTCTTTGAAGCTCACTGAAGCGGTAATTGGCCTTTGCTCCGGAAGCCAACATTATTATGGTCGTGCGCCCCCCACCCCCAATCAACCCAACCTAAATACCTCCCCCCCCCCGCCCCCTTGCTATTTATTTTTAACAGCGACACCACATGAGAGACGACGTGCGCAGAGACCCCTGGTGACGAACCCGCGAACTGCCGTGCTTTGTGGAGGCACAATCCCGCAGGGGACGGCTTCCGCTGCTTGGGGCGGGGAGGGAGGTGGGGGGGGGGGCACGTGGTGAAACACACCTCGCAAACGGAACCGGAAATAACCACTGGGCCCCGGTGACCGAGCCGGGTAACATATGCTGCCAGTCAACAGTGGGTTTCCCACGTGGTGGAACATCGATCATGCCGCGAGGCAGTGGACCCAGCTTAGCGGGGCAGGGAAGACAGAGGACCAAGCTTAGCGACCATGGAAAGACAGGAGACCCAGTCTAGCGACCATCGGGAGGCAGGAGACCCAGCCTAGCGACCCCCGAGATACAGGGGAACCAACTTAGAGACCATGGCGAGGCAGTGGCCCCAGCTTAGCTACCATTGCGGAAACAGGGGACCCAGCTTAGCAACCCAGGGAAGACAGAGGACCCAGCTTAGCGACCATGGGAAGGCAGGAGACCCAGCTTAGCAACCCAGGGAAGACAGAGGACCCAGCTTAGCGACCATGGGGAGGCAGGAGACCTAGCCCAGCGAGCATGGGAGACAGGGGACCCAGGTTACCCAGACACTCCGCCCTGCTCCACCACACTAAGCCCTGATCCACCGCACTCAGCCCTGCTCCACCACACTTAGCCCTGCTCCACCACACAGGGGACCCAGGTTACCCAGACACTCCCCCATGATCCACCACACTCAGCCCTGATCCACCACACTTAGCCCTGCGCCACCACACTCAGCCCTGCTCCACCACACTTAGCCCTGCTCCACCACACTACGCCCTGCTCCACCACACTCAGCCCTGCTACTGTCTTCACCCTGCTTCGCTCCCCGCCCTACCGCCCGAATCTGGCCCCCATGCTCCCCCCACCCCTTACCCAGAACGCCCCCCCCCCACCGGCCGCTCCCTTCCCCACCTCATCAAACCGGCCTGACTTGGTGGGCCAAGTTATCGTCGGGCCGCGAGACATTGTAACCTAAGAAAACCCTCATTACATCTCTGAATGAGATCGATTGAAGCGAGGTGACGAGGCGGGACTCCCTTCCAAAGAGCCCGGATGTTCCTGTCTTCCTGCGTCTGTCGGCAGAAGAAACACGGAAAGCAAACACACGAAAACTGGAGTAGGGTACCGACGGAAAAGGCGGTTTGCGGAGTAGGCCAGCTACTGTGGTCATTCCCGTAACCTAACGCTCCTTTTATCTCTATCCCTCTGGCCTCTCCCTCTTGTGAAATCTCTTTGAGCTACATATTAATGTGGTGTGTGTGTTATAAGGAGAAAGAAACCGGCGGTGAGTTATTAAGGGTGGCTATTACCCCGTGACACGTGTCACCACCCCCAAAACTGCTGAGACGCCCATGATTCATGAGAAGTTGGTGGGCGTAGTCACAGCATTCGGCGTGGTGCAGTTTGCCTCAACAAATATGTGGCGCAAAAAGTATTATGCAGAAAACCATTACGAAACTGCAACATGGCCATCCCATAATTGGTAACCATGCGATGGCAATGGATCCTCGCGGCCAAAGAACCGTGGTGTAACCAGGTTTGGCGCCATGTCGGGACAGTCACGCATGATATCGGGATTCGGGTCACATTTTTGGTACGAGTGACGGACGAGGCAGGGTCCATTGTATGATAATATGGCGTCCTTGAAGGTCATAACGGTCACAACGTGCCTGCTTGGGAGAAAAAGAGGAGTATGGGAAGGAAAACTGTGTCCGTCACTGCCGCCTCGCAGCAGGGAGGAGAACTGTGTCCGTCACTGCCGCCCCGCAGCAGGGAGGAGAACTGTGTCCGTCACTGCCGCCCCGCAGCAGGGAGGAGAACTGTGTCCGTCACTGCCGCCCCGCAGCAGGGAGGAGAACTGTGTCCGTCACTGCCGCCCCGCAGCAGGGAGCAGAACTGTGTTCGTCACTGCCGCCCCGCAGCAGGGAGGAGAACTGTGTCCGTCACTGCCGCCCCGCAGCAGGGAGGAGAACTGTGTCCGTCACTGCCGCCCCGCAGCAGGGAGGAGAACTGTGTCCGTCACTGCCGCCCCGCAGCAGGGAGGAGAACTGTGTCCGTCACTGCCGCCCCGCAGCAGGGAGGAGAACTGTGTCCGTCACTGCCGCCCCGCAGCAGGGAGCAGAACTGTGTCCGTCACTGCCGCCCCGCAGCAGGGAGGAGAACTGTGTCCGTCACTGCCGCCCCGCAGCAGGGAGGAGAACTGTGTCAATCACTGCCGCCCCGCAGCAGGGAGGAGAACTGTGTCCATCACTGCCGCCCCGCAGCAGTGAGGAGAACTGTGTCCGTCACTGCCGCCCCGCAGCAGGGAGGAGAACTGTGTCCGTCACTGCCGCCCCGCAGCAGGGAGGAGAACTGTGTCCATCACTGCCGCCCCGCAGCAGGGAGGAGAACTGTGTCCATCACTGCCGCCCCGCAGCAGGGAGGAGAACTGTGTCCGTCACTGCCGCCCCGCAGCAGGGAGGAGAACTGTGTCCGTCACTGCCGCCCCGCAGCAGGGAGGAGAACTGTGTCCGTCACTGCCGCCCCGCAGCAGGGAGGAGAACTGTGTCCGTCACTGCCGCCCCGCAGCAGGGAGCAGAACTGTGTCCGTCACTGCCGCCCCGCAGCAGGGAGGAGAACTGTGTCCGTCACTGCCGCCCCGCAGCAGGGAGGAGAACTGTGTCCATCACTGCCGCCCCGCAGCAGGGAGGAGAACTGTGTCCATCACTGCCGCCCCGCAGCAGTGAGGAGAACTGTGTCCGTCACTGCCGCCCCGCAGCAGGGAGGAGAACTGTGTCCGTCACTGCCGCCCCGCAGCAGGGAGCAGAACTGTGTCCATCACTGCCGCCCCGCAGCAGGGAGGAGAACTGTGTCCATCACTGCCGCCCCGCAGCAGGGAGGAGAACTGTGTCCGTCACTGCCGCCCCGCAGCAGGGAGGAGAACTGTGTCCGTCACTGCCGCCCCGCAGCAGGGAGGAGAACTGTGTCCATCACTGCCGCCCCGCAGCAGGGAGGAGAACTGTGTCCATCACTGCCGCCCCGCAGCAGGGAGGAGAACTGTGTCCATCACTGCCGCCTCGCAGCAGGGAGGAGAACTGTGTCCGTCACTGCCGCCCCGCAGCAGGGAGGAGAACTGTGTCCGTCACTGCCGCCTCGCAGCAGGGAGGAGAACTGTGTCCGTCACTGCCGCCCCGCAGCAGGGAGGAGAACTGTGTCCGTCACTGACTTCCCGCAGCAGGGAGGATAACTTTGTCCGTCACTGCCGCCCCGCAGCAGGGAGGAGAACTGTGTCCGTCACTGCCGCCTCGCAGCAGGGAGGAGAACTTTGTCCGTCACTGCCGCCCCGCAGCAGGGAGGAGAACTGTGTCCGTCACTGCCGCCCCACAGCAAGGAGGAGAACTGTGTCCGTCACTGCCGCCCCGCAGCAGGGAGGAGAACTGTGTCCGTCACTGCCGCCCCGCAGCAGGGAGGAGAACTGTGTCCGTCACTGCCGCCCCGCAGCAGGGAGGAGAACTTTGTCCTGGGAGGAGAACTTTGTCCGTCACTGCCGCCTCACAGCAGGAAGGAGAACTGTGTCCGTCACTGACTCCCCGCAGCAGGGAGGAGAACTTTGTCCGTCACTGCCGCCCCGCAGCAGGGAGGAGAACTGTGTCCGTCACTGCCGCCCCGCAGCAGGGAGGAGAACTTTGTCCGTCACTGCCGCCCGGGAGCAGGGCGGAGAACTGTGTCCGTCACTGCCGCC